>BQNB010013658.1:0-76723 GCA_026074375.1 Tanacetum coccineum
GTGAGGTAGTGAAGAATTGGATGATTATTCTTAGGATTGGCAGGTTACTATCGACGTTCATCGTGATTTTTTTAAGATTGTTGAACCTTCCCTAACAGAGAGGAATCAGAAGTATAAGTGGAGCGTAGAACAAGAAGAGGCTTTTCAGACTTTAAAGAATGATTTGTGTGATACCCTGATAAAGCGAATGTAATGAGTGATGCGTTGAGTAAAAAGAAGATAGTGAAATCAAGACGAGTAAGAGGAATGATACTGGCAGCCCAAAGTGAGGCGTTTAAGCAAGAGAACATACTCATAGAAAGGCTACATGGTTTAGATCAACAGATGGAAAGAAAAGGAGACGAGATTTTGTACTTTATGGATCGAATTTGGGTTCTATTGGTAGGAAGTGTAATGGATGAGGCCCATTCATCAAGGTACTTGGTACATCCGAGATTGGATAAGACGTACTATAACCTTGGAGACATGTATTGGTAGCCACGTGTAGAAAAGGATATATCTACCTATGTTAGAAATTGTTAGATTGTTTAAGAGGTGAAGGCTGCAATGTCAAAGACTTTTGGCTTGCTGAGATACTTGAGTGAAAATGAGATAGAACCACCATGGATTTTATCACTAAATTTCTAAGGTCAAAGTAGTGAGTATGATGTGAATTGGGTGATGGTCGATAGACTGACCATGTTAGCTCATTTACTAGCTATACAAGAAAATTGCAAGATGTGAAGTTGGCAAAGATTTATATTTATGAGATAATAGCAAGGAATGGAATTCTGGTGACAATCAACTCAGATTGAGATGGATGATTTACTTCGTGGTTTTGGCAGACGCTGCAAAAAGTGTTAAAGATGCGATTGGATTTGAGTACTGCTTATCATCCTCAAGTGGATGGACAAATGGAACGTATGAATCAAACTTTGGAGGAATTTATATGAGGCATGTGTTTTGATTTGGTTGTAGTTCTCATTCGAGCATTTGGTGTGCTTGTTGAAGCTTTATATGGACATGAATGTAGGTCGCCTGTTCTATGGGCAGGTATTGGAGAGAGTAGTTTGACTGGGCCTGAGTTAGTACTAGATACGACAGATAAGGTAGTATTGATAAAAGAAAAGCTCAAAGCGGCAAGAGATCGTCAAAAGAGCTATGCGGATAAGAGACGTAAACCGTTAGAGTTTGAGGTGGGTGATAGAGTACTATTGAAGGTGTCGCCTTGGAAGGGCGTAGTGCATTTTTGAAAGAAGGGTAAGTTGGCACCCAGATACATAGGACCATTCGAGATCCTTGAAAGGATCGGCCCCGTAGCTTATCGGTTAAGATTGCCCGAGGAGTTGAGTAGTGTGCATGACACATTCCACGTGTCAAATTTGAAGAAGTGTTTGGGAGTGCTAAGTTGCATGTGCGTGAATGTAAATCAAAATCGAAAGACTTTAGTTTTATTGGAGGAATCGTTAGAGATTAATGCCGTGAAGTTAAGAGTTTAAAGCGTAGTAGAATTTTGCTTATGAAAGTTCATTGGAATTCAAAGCGTGGTCCCGAGTTCACTTGGGAGCGCGAAGACCATATGAAGTCTAAGTATCCTCAGTTATTTGTTGATCGTGCTGTTGAATCGGCTAGTTAAATCTCGGGACGAGATTTCCTTAAGGAGGGGATAATGTGACAACCGTGATTTGAGCAGGTTAGTTTAAACCTTAGAAATGCTAAGAGTTCATTTTTTGTGTGTAAGTGTTTCTGCTATGGATTTATGGGGCTAGTGAGTTAAATTATGTGCTTGATATATTTTAAGGTGTATGGCATTCATTTCGAGTCGTGTTTGAGTTTGGTGGTTAACGTATTCCATTCGTTCACGTGTAGTGATAATGGATATGAAAGACGTGTGCATGCATTGCTACGTTCAAGACTGGTTTTTAAGGATTAAGCGTTTTTAGAAGTGTGTGATTGAGAAAGGCATAATGTGGTTGTAAATATGGAAAGTTGGTAGTTAATCCTTTCAAATATATAGAAAGGAATTTGGAAATGAAAAGTTATTTTTAGAAAGTAGTTTATAAATAAAATGGTTTACCAAATTAGTTTAGGTTTTTATAAAAACTATTGAAGGTAGTTAATTAACTAATAAAATATAAAAAAAATATTTTTTTTATACATGAATAGTAAATACGAATTTTAGAAAAAAAAGAAAAAGAAAAAAAAAGAATAAAGCCCAATCCTAGTAGGACTCTAATTAAGGGAAAAACTAATTTTAGTATAATTAGGATTCTAATTTGGTAATTATCTAGATCCTTTTTCCCACACTATAAATACAAACACGTATCCCTTATTTTTTTATTCACCGGTCAAATTCAAGAGAAAAAAAAGATTTTATTTATTCAGATCATGCTAGGGGATTGTTGTTTCAAGAATCATGGTTTAGGTATGTTTCAATTAATCTTTTGTTAATTTGTTATCATTTAAAAATCAGTAAAAATTATTATGATAGATAATTAAGGAGTTTTATAAATCTGTAAATTTATTATATTTATAAATAGTTAAATTGATTAGGATGAATCGTAAGTCTGATGGTGTGTTGGTTAGGTTTAGATGCGTTAGAACTTGATTTAGGTTTAAGCAGAATTTAGGGCTGTGTTGTTTCATGAATATCTAGAGGTTAGAGCATGAATTGATGTGATTCCAGTGCCTATGATGTAGCTCAGAGAGTCTAGTTTCCAGAACATCTGGCCTCAAAAGTTTTTAAGGTCGGAAAGTCATTCAAATGTTGGTTACAAGAAAAGTTGTCAAAGCAGTAAATTAAGGTCTGAAGATTTAGGTCAGATTTACGAAGGTGTAAAACCCTACTTAAAATTTGAATTAGGATTAGCCAATCTACAGGAGTTTAGTTCTATGTGTCTATTAAAAATCCCCCAAAGGAGAGCTTCTGATTTGGAGTCTAAGTATGGTTTTTAGGTCCAAACTTTTTAGTGTTCGTACAGATCCGAAACTGAGTAGTTAAAAGTTTGATTTTATTTGGGGCACTTAAGAGGGGATATAAATTAGTGGAAAAATCATGGAGATAGTAAACTCATAATATTGAATGCGTGATTTTTGGTAAAATTTATAAAGGTCAGTAGGTGTGGTTTAGAAAATGGTATAGTGACACTAAAATTCTGCATTTTTGGGTAAATTGTTGAACATTGAAAAAGTGTGTAAAATGGGGGGGGGGAATGGTAAATGTTGGGCATGGTGTCGGGGTGACCCATGAGGGTAAATAAACACCTTAGACATCCATCATATGATTGTTACATGGGCATAAGCATTTTGGCTTAGTCGCGTGTAACATGCGTTTGTTTGATTTTATAGTTTTGTGCAAGGAGTTTGGAAATTGCTTAAGCATCAGGTGAGTTTCATAGCCCCTTTTTCTTATGTTTTCTTGGGGTGAAAATGATGCTATGAGTTTAAATGTTTTAGTTACTGTGATAATGTCGTTTTATAAATTAGGCATGGCGTCTACAGAGGATTATTGTTTGTCTGTCGCAACAACGTGCTATATGATATGGATAGTTGGTGACTTGAGTGTGACCGTCTCAAGGCATTGAGGGATTGTTTGACTGTGAGCGTGATCGTCTCATTGTTGTGGATTGTTAATAGTGAGCGTGATCGTCTTATTGTTGTGGATTAGGAATATGTTTTGTGATGTTTGGTGTGGAAAAGCGTCTCAAGGTGGGTTGTTGTGATTGCATGTTAGCTTGTATGAGAGTTTCGGTGTATCGTTCTGTATCTATGTTTTATTTTATCACAGTTGGATTTCAAAGCGAGTTAATTGGCGTGTCTTAAACTATGACTCTCACCAACATTAATTGACGTTTAATGCATCATTTTAGGTGAGCATTCATGGGGATTATATAAGAGAGTAGTGGGCTAGAAAGAGACCATAGGATGTCATGGAGTTTATTGTTTTTATGTCTTGAATATTGCATTGTTTGAATTATGGATACTTGTTGCATGTCTTTCTATTGGCGAGAACTTTCGTTTCATCATTTAGACGCCTTTTGGTTTTGGATTAGTTTTATGGGTAGTTGTTACTGACACTTTGTGTCTAGTACCTTTGCTTATTTATTAAAATGTAGATTCTCTCTATAGACGCCATTGTGTTGTGATGATATCCATGATGTTACGCCTCGCGTTTCCGCCTTGGCGGGGTGTGACCAATTTTCTCTGTTAAAGGTGACGTTCATTGTCCACATTTAGATGTTTTTTCTCAAACTCAATGGGGAGATTCATGATATAAACATGAATACAAGTATTTCCAACTGTATGTTGTATCTTAATATATTATTGCCTTAAGGTTAAACCTCCATTTGCCAAAAGGCCCCACTATCATGAACCGTTAATTACTTTTTGTGAAGTAAGCGTGAATGCCGTGAATAGATCTATTGGGATTGAACTTCCCCGTCCAGGTTCTGGTACATACATGGCCAGCGGACGCATTTCATTTGAGGAACTCCAGGTGTTTGGCAAAGCACCCGCTGGGGCATAAAGTTTGAATATCATTTTATAAACAAACCCATAATTTTCATCATGTAATTATCATCTATTAAATTAGATGGCAATGTAATTATCATTTTATATATACCACCTTTTTATAGGGAAGTTTTTTGCTTTATCTTATAATGCAACGTAACTTGCATCTCTATGTTACAATGGCCTCAGCAACTATCCTGTGCCAATTCTATCTATGTTTATATATGTAACATCCCTAATATGTCACGTCTATAGCTTTAATATCATTTTTACCTTTGTACTTTATCAATTTTAAAAGTACCATTTACATCGTTATATCAAAAACAGACATTAAACGTTACACGGTTATATCAAACCCTAATTATATGTAATGTACACATATAAAATGAATGTACAAGTATTTAAGGCATGTGTAAAAGTATCATAGCATAATATTTGAATCATACTTCCCTCCATCAAACATGGTCACCAGTTTTCAAGCTACAAAATCATTAAAACAATGTACCGATCATTAAAGCCAACGATAAATAAGCTCATTTTACTACCATTTTTCTTCTAGTTTCTGCCATTACTTAAGCAACTAAGTACAAGCTCTAATGCACAACATTTTATAATCCCTTATTACACCTTTTAATTTATTTTTTCCCTAAAACCCTAATCCACGTCCTAAAAAACACTAAATCCCTAACCCGTAATCACTAAATTCGTTTTTATAAACCATATTTTTATTTTTAAAACCTAAAACCTTAAACCCAATACTCATAATCATAACAATAAAACCTTAATACTAAACCCTAATTTATCCAATAAACCTTAAACCCTACTTGAATTAATAACCAAAAACCATTAACTTAACCTAAATTCAAACCCAAAACACCCCTTTATTTCATTTTTGACCCAATTTTAAACCAGCTAGCTTCATGGCACCACATGACCTCATATACATCACCACCAAGCACCTTACCCACCTCTTGCCTCCTTGCTTGCTATAATACTTGGTTACCAAGAAAACACCTCATTCGTCACCCTTCTTGCAAACCGAACCCCCCACAACCCTTCCACCTTGCAAAGTTACACTCCTAGCTCTCCATACTCTCACCATGCATGCTCTTAGGCATTCCCCTAACAAACCCTTTGGCCACCAATAACCATATAACTTGGCCACACAAGGCGTGTTCCGAGTTACTTTAATACGCATACATACACATACTTTTCAAACACACCTCAAATCTTCATCACAAACACAAATGGAGTTCTAAACCAAACCAAGGAGGATCAAGAGAAACCTTAAGATCAGAATTAAAGCCAAGAATCTAGAAAAAGAAGCCATTGAAGTTTTTTTATAGGCGTACGAATCCAAATAAGCTCAAACGACCCATATAAGCTCATGTAAGCTCATTATCCTTGTTCAATAAACTCATATATGTCTTTAGCATATTCAATAAGACATCCTAAGATCCTATATTGAACTCTTGTTCAAGCTTGAATCCTCACAACCCAGCGTTTTGGTTATTAACCCTATAACGACCCGATTTGATTTTCTAGCACTATAACGAATCCTTTCTTCTAAATGTTTTATACGTTAGGTAAACATCTTATTTTTAGCTTATTGCTTATAAGCATGAACCTGACTAAAACTCTTTTGGATTTCAAAATATCAAAATTAAGAATTTGAACCTGATTTGCAAAATGTTTTCATGCATAGGGGTAGATCTCTTACTTTCTAAAATTTTATAACCTTCGAGGGACTGAAAATGTCATTTATCCTCTTAAATCTATAACTACACAAGGGTGCTGTTTTTGCCAATTTTTAAGTTAAGTATTACATTACAATATACTTTGTATATATCAAAGGCATAAATTTGTAAAAGTTTATAAATCAAGGGAGTATAGTTGATATTTTTGCAAAACTTAACGAATTGTAGAATATCAATACTTTTTTATTAATTATAAAAATATTATAATAATCAGTATAAGAACTCGATTTTTTTAACCCGATACACATTTATCGCTTATTATAAGCACTCGATCGAAGCATTATAAGTCAATTACGTTATATATCTAGTGTCAATTTATCATCGACTAGCTTTTGAAGAAACTTAAATCTTATCGGTATCACGGGTTATTAGGAATTTCATGTGAGGGTTCCATTTGGGAGATTTGTTTTGAGTGATGTTTGTGAGTTTATCCATTTGTAATTATGTGCCCTGACTCCTAAAAAAGATACTACTATGGAACCTGGATTATGATAGCACCCGAACCGTGATGCACAATAAATTCCAAAAATTAATTAATCAAAATTTGTATGTAAACTCTATTAAAGTTTTGAAACTGAAACCATCACCCCACTAGACTTCGACTTATTACCCAGGTGCTGTGTGACAGCGAATTAGGTCTCGTCTTACTATTCTTGTATTACTTTCTACTTGATACACTTTTGCCATCTTGAGAAATATCAAGATGTTCCACTTCGTTAAGGATTACTAAAAATGAGATTCTTATTAGCCTACGTAATTTTGTAATCAGTTCTAATATTGAGAGACATAAAACTCCTAATGTGAGAAGACGGGAAGATACATGCTATAAACACAACATGGAAAAAACACTTATGCCGGAATACGGCTGACCGTGTTACTTGTTCTACATTGTATGTCCGCATCGAGCACTGATATTATTTGCAATTCAGGTCCCTTCATTCTTCGTCCCCTCCCTAACGCGACACCCCAACACTTGCCCCAATGTAACCCCCCCGTTTAATTACTTTTCAGAGAAAGCCGCGAATGCTATGATATAGATGATATTTGGGTATGACCACTTACCGTTGGTTTGTTGTAGCATATACTCTTCTAGGTAACACAAACACACTCATTGAATCAATATCGAGGGTGTTTAGCAAAGGCAACCCGTGGGGAAACTTGCTTGTGAGTTTTTGATTATCTCAAGGACTCCGGTTGTTATATACTGTGTTTTAATTAATAATTGTATCATGCTATTATTACACTTCGATGGGTGATTTTAACAAGTAACCCACTGTTTTATCGTAACTTGTATTCAAACTATTTTATCTATTATTACTTATGATATCTTTCACTCTAACCCATTGTGGTGATCTTTTTAGCATGTTTTTCTCAGGTAATTGATGACAGCAATCATGAACGGCGTGGCTAACGGTTGAAGATGGCTAATTTAGTATCATTTAAACTTTATGTTTCTAGACTTTTGACGATTTCTGGGATCTTTTTTTTTGTAAATACTTGATGAAAATAATGAATGACTAACTAAATTTTCTCCAAAAAAAACGTCCTCTTTATGAGTCGTTTTCTATGATTAATGACTGTCAATGTTGTACTTATGAAGTAATACCCTAGATTTAGCATTTCCATTGCTATATTTGTCAAAAATGATTGGTATTATAGATTGTATCAGAGCCTCGGTTATAGAGAACAAGGTTAAACTAAACTATAACTACTTTCTTTTTCCCATTCCAAGAATGTCCTCCGGTGCCACTAAATTCATGAATTAGATGATTAAAGTACTTAACTATTACTACTATCTTTATAAAATAACTTTAGGTTATTTACCGCTGGGTTGTTAACAGAATGATGTCTTCTACCAACCACCCTAACTTCCAAATATTGAATGATGGCTTTTTCCTCTAACGTTTTGGACTATATCCCGGATTCCCCGGCGTACTATATGTCCTGCTTCAACAGGGAGGAAATACTAACTTTTCTGCTCTTCAACACGATCACCTCATTGGTCTTAGTTCCAAATAGCCTTACCTCCAACTCTTCTCACTTTTTCATGATGCACCCCCTTGATGAAGGGTCTGGCAACAAGGCATTACTGTCGATATGAATTCACCTATTTCTCAGACTGCCAACTATTGTGCATCCATCCCCTCGATCGCAATCTCCAATGTTTCAATCCTCAAGAATGTCTTTGTCTTCCTAAGGTATTATTGCCACTTACAGAAACGAGGGGTGTGAACCCGATCATCCTCCTATAACTTTTTTTTTCCCTACCTTAAGTATTTGAAGATAGGAGAATAGCTCTCGTTTAGACAAGTCTTTGGAACGTCAGAGGAGGCAACATTGAGGAAAAAATTTTAAATCATCTAGATGAACTCTCTCTCGACCGCATTGAGCACATAAAGGACAAAATAGAAGGTCTTGGAAAAGGTCAGGTGATCATACAACAAGATTTTGACAATCTGGAAGCTAAACTCCAAGAGTCTCCGCTGTCAAATCTGCTAAACTTCTAAAGAAAGCAAATGGGGATAATAACAACAAGATTTATCTAGCTCGCTTTAGGATTGCTATCTACGGACAAATCATTGAAGATTTTCCAGGTTAGTCACATAATGCAGGATAAAGGACATGTCTTCTGGATGCAATCTATGACACACAAGAATAGCTAGGAAGAACATCGGACTACTAGTTTTGGAATACTTGTTATATCTTTTGCTAGAACCTAGCACGAGATGTGTGGTTTAAAAATAACCAAACCTGTCAATTTTGACTTTGTATAGTACAAAGGCAAGTTGTTATGCTATTAATAAAAGGGGTGTGATCCCTGTTATACCTTGTTGTTTCATATCTACTGTTGTTATTATTATTCATTCCTATATCCAAACCCTAGAGATAAAATACACCGAGAAATTTTAATAATATGCATCATCATCTTCGTCTTCGTCATTATGAATCTTACCGTGACCCTTAGAAAATAAACTAATAAGTTATATGCTTGTTAGAATTCATATCAAATAAGTATTTATGATTTCAATATCACTATTGTTAAAAATGCTTAAAGTTCAAAAATAAGCATTGCAATCTAAGCATTTTAAGACTTTCTATGTCTCATTCTTATTACTGTTTTCTTTATGTTGATTGGAATGCCTCCCAAAGGGGACATTCAACATCTGAAGCACCAGTCATGACTCAAGCTGTTATTAGGAAACTAGTTGCTGACAGTGTTACCACAGCTCTGGAAGCACAAGCTGCAACAATGGTAAATGCTGACAATACCAATAGGAACACCGGAGAAAGAGAAGCTCCTGTAGCAAGAAAGTGTAGCTACAAAGAGTTCATGAGCTGCCAACCTATCAACTTCAAAGGTTCAGAAGGAGCTGTTGGACTTATCCGCTGGTTTAAGCGAACTGAATCAGTGTTTTCCTGTAGCAACTGTACCGAAGACTGCAAGGTGAAGTTTGCTACTGGTACTTTAACTGAAGAAGCTCTATCCTGGTGGAATTCTTTTGCCCAACCTATTGGGATAGAAGAAGCTTACAAGATTACCTGGGTTGAATTCAAGAAGCTTTTGATAAAGAAGTATTGTCCTCGAACTAAGGTCCAAAAGATGGAAGACGAATTTTACCATCTGACTGTGAAGGGGAATGATCTTAAGACATATGTGAGAAGATTCCAGGAATTGGCAACCTTGTGTCCCACTATGGTGCCAGATTCTGAGAAAATGATGGAAGTTTTCATCGGGGGATTGCCTCGAAGTATTGAAGGGAATGTTACCGCCTCTAAACCTCAAACTCTAGAGGAAGCCATTAACATAGCCCAGAGGCTAATGGATCAGGTAACAAAGCACACTCTGGTGCAAGTATCAAGTGATCACAAATGAAAGTTTGACGACAGAAGAACTTTCAACAACAACAACTACCGTAACACCAACACCAACAACCGCTACAATAATCACCAACCACAACAGAACAGAAGACAGGAAACCTTCAGGTCTTATGCTGTCACTCCAACTGAAAACAATGGGTATATTGGAAACCGTCCCTTGTGTAAGAAATGCACTCTGCATCACACAGGACCTTGCACTGTTAAGTGTAATACTTGTAACAAGGTGGGCCATCTGACCAAGAACTGCAGAAACAAAGGGCCAGCCACTGGAAGTAATCTGCTACCAGTGATAGTTACTTGTCATGCCTGTAGAGAGAAATGGCATTATGCAAATCAGTGCCGAAAGACCAACAACAACAATGCCCAGGGAGGAGCCTACATGATGAGGGATAGGAATGCTCACCAAGACCTGAACGTAGTCACGGGTATGTTCCTTCTAAATCAACATCTAGATAGAGTATTATTTGATTCTGGAGCCGATAAAAGTTTCGTATCCATATCTCTTGCCTCTATGCTAAATATTCCACCTATTACAATAGATACCTTTTACAATATCGAAATGGCACGGAAACCTAGTAAGAACAAACACCGTTATTCAGGGTGAAACTCTGACTTTGTTAAATCAACCTTTCGAAATTGATCTTATGCCGATCAAACTTGGTAGTTTCGACGTCGTCATTGGTATGGATTGGTTATCCAAGTATCATGCTAGAATTATTTGTGATGAGAAAGTCATCCACATCCCAATCAACGGTGAAACTTTGATCATTCGAGGTAACCAAAGTAAAACCCGACTAAATCTCATATCCTGTATAAAAACTGAAAGATATATATCTCGAGGTTTTCAAGTTTTTGTAATCCAAGTAATGGAAAAGAAGTCAGACGAGAAAAGACTAGAAGATATCCCAGTAGTCAGAGAATTTCTAGAAGTTTTTCTTGAAGATCTACCTGGCCTTCCTCCCGTTTGCCAAGTAGAATTCCAAATCAATCTAATTCCAGGAGCGACACCTGTAGCCCGAGCACCTTATAGATTAGCTCCTTCAGAAATGCATGAACTATCTAACCAACTTCAAGAGTTAGCAGGCCGAGGTTTTTTTCCGCACCAAGCTAATTTACCCTGGGGAGCTCCTGTCATTATTTGCTTAAAAAAAGAGAAGATGGATCTTTAGGATGTGTATCGATTTAACGGGAGTTGAATAAACTATTACCATAACGAATTGTTAACCCATTACCAGGTCCGATGTCTTCATTTGACCAACTTATGTTTGAGTGTATAACTCGAAGATTGACTTAAAGATCAGGATATCATCAACTGGAGAGTTCAAGTTGAAAAGATTATTAACAAAGTACCTGCTTTCGAACATAGATTCATATATGAATTTCAAGTAATGCAATTTTGGCTTTATTATACTCAATGGCCATGCTGTATTCTGGATTCATGAACAGTGGTTGTAAACCATACTTGGTCAATTTTCGTTATAGAGTTCATCTGTCTGATATTCTCATATACTCTAGTAACAAAGATGAGCACGTAAATCAATCTAAGAATAATCCTAAAATTACTCAAGATAGAGGATGTTGTATGCCAAGTTCTCCAGTGTGATTTTTGGAGTCGTTATCGTGCAATTTCTTGGAAAATTAATTGATAGTCAGGACTTCATGTTGACCCCGACCAAGATTGAAGAAGTTAAGAACTTAGACATCTTACTACTACCACCTACAGAAATACGTCAATTCTTAGGACTCGCCGGCTATTATCGAAGATTTATCAAGGATTTCTCGAAGATTGCAAAGTCTTTGACTGAATTAAACCATGAATAACTGAAGTATATCTGGGGAAAAGACCATAGGGTCAGATTTCTAAATGCTTAAACAGATGCTATGTGAAGCTCCCAATCTTTATCATTACCAAAATGGAAATCGATGATTTTGTTGTTTTCTATGATGCATCCCAATCAGGATGGGAGCGGTGTTAATGCAAAGAGAGAAGGTTATTGAATATGCATCCCGACATTTTAAGCCTTAATGAAGAAAACTATAACACTCATGATCTCGAATTGGAGCAGCAAGTGTTTCGCTCTTAAAAATTGGAGGGGGATACCACTATATGTATGGAACCAAAATATGTACTGTGGTTCTATGTTCTTAAAAGTCTTCAGCATATCCTTGATCAGAAAGAGTTGGACATGAGACAACGCCGTTGGCTAGAATTGCTTACAGATTACGATTGTGAAATTCGCTACTATCCTGGAAAGGAAAATGTTGTTGCAGATGCCATTTATACCGAACGGTAACGACAATCAAACACCTCCTCAAGGGGGGGGGTTTTTTGATCTTTCAAGTTATGACCATTCATCACAAACTTACCAATCACAAAATTCTCAAAGCTTAAACAGAGGAATCAAAAGAACGAACCACATCAAGGCTGAGAACCTACGAGGAATGGACAAATCATTTAAAATACGTCTTAATGGAACTCGTTGTATTAAGAATCAAAGCTGGTTACCACTCTTTGGTAATCTGAGGGTCTTGATCATGCATGAGTCTCATAAATCAAAGTATTCCATTCACCCGAGTTCTGACATAATTGTATCTGGAATCTAAAGAAACTCATTGGTGGCCTAACATGATAGGCAATCACTCCGCTGATTATGTTGGCTAATGTTTACCACATAACCTATTAGAGATTTAAGCAGAATGTCAGATGCATCAGCTTACCTGGTAAACCAAAAAGCTACCTATTGGATAGTGGGAGGTAATATTACAATGTATTTTAATCACAAAAACTACCAATAACCTCTATATGGTACCATATCAACAATCTGGGATCATTGTCGGATAGCATTTACCATATTCAGATCAACTCTTTTTCCCATACACCGTGTGGAATATAGTATGAAAACCCTTACAAGGTTATCATTATACAGAAAATAGTCTCTCGCGCATGGAGTGCCATTTTATATAATCTACGGATCGTGATAGTCATTATCACCATCCATATTCTGGCATTCATTACAAGAAGGCTTTGGGTACTCATTAGACATATGGTTAAGGCATACTCATCTCGTGACTAATGGGACAAAGTGAAAGGGGACAATCCAATCATTGAATCCATTGCTTCGAAGCTGTGTTATTGATTGGAACTAATCGGATGGGAAAAAAACATTACCATTAGTTAGAATTTTCTCTAACCAATAACAGCTTTCCATGCCAGTATTAAGCAGCAATTTGAGGCACTATATGGTTTTGAAAGTGCAGGATCACCTGTTTGTTGGGCTGATGTTGGAGGATGTTCAAAATACGGGTCCCAGAAATAATCCATGACATCCACTGAAAAGATAGTGCACCAACTTCGACACGCTAGGAAAGATGCAAGAGGTCCAGCAGAGAAATTTTGCCAATATAGACGAAAGCCTTTAGAATTTCAAGTTGGAGATCCGTGTTATGTTTAAATAGTGTAATCCTCTTAAAGGTGTCACCGATTCCGGATAAAACGGTGGAAAGTTAACCATCGGTACTTTGGACCTTTCAAATTTCCTTGATAACGGAATTAGACCTTGTGGCGTATAATACCTTGAGCTTCATGAAGAGGCAAGACAGAGTAATTCCTACAATAAACTTACAACGTTTCTTAATATAAAGGAAATGGCTTATCTAACGAATCCCTTTCATTTCTAATGGATAGAGCTTCGATCATATGAATAAACTCTACTTTGTGATGTTAACAGTGGGGAGATATGGATATAAGTTGTCAAAGCTATGTAGATACTTCATATTTCTTATAGTCCAAAGTATGATGGAACTATTAAAAGAGGACCATAAATTTAAGTGGAACGCGAAGATCAATTTAGTGCCAAAGATATCAACTTCTCGTTTTCAAACATCACTCCGGCATCCAACTAATTCTCGGGACGAGATTTCTTTTAGGGTGGGGAGACTTCGAACTAACCCGTATTTTTCTCATTGTAATTTATCTTTCTTTTCAAAATTAGATGAACTGTTTATATTCATTCTATTTTTAAAATTAGATGCACTTTTATATACACCTTTTTCTTAGGGATAATTTTTCGCACTTATTCATTATGCAACGTTATTGCCATCTATAAGTAAATGAGCTCACGCAAACCTTGACCATTGCCAATCTATATTATGTTTATCATCATGTAAACATCCTAATTATGTCTAGTCTATATACTATATAAATTTTTTATAAGTACCATTATCCTTTCTAACGTACTTTTTAAAAAGTTATTTCAAAACAAGCATTAAACGTTAACGTTTACATCAAATCACTAATTTTATTGTAATGTATAAATATTAAAAGGAATGTTTAGTATTCAAAGCATGTGTACCAAGTGTACAATCACTATATTTGAATTATATTTTCATCAATAAATGTACACAGTAAGAAATACTGAAATGTACAAATCAACAAACGCCTTGAATTCATATAAGCTCATTTTTCACATTTCTTCATTCTAGATTTCGTACCACATTTTAGTACGGTACGACATAATGCACAATATCTAAAAACTATATTAACAACACTATATTCGTTACTAAAAACCCCTTCACCCTATACCAAAACCCTAAAAACCTTTAATTTCACTTTAAACCTAAAACCTAAACCCTTAAAAACCTAAAAAACTTTTTAAACCCCATAATCCTTAATCTTAACCCTAATCTTAACACTAAACCTTAATCCTAAATCCTAATCTATCCATAATCCTAACCCTAATCTACATTTTAAAACCCCAACCCGAAATAAAACAAACCCGACACCCTTTTCCTTTCTTTTTACCCATATTCTAAATCACAAACTAGCTAGCAACACCTCATCCTTGTCCACCTCTTGCTTTCTTCATAGCACCCTCAAGAAAACCAACCAAGCACCTTACATGCACCTCCATCTTCTCCCTTGGTCTCCCCTTTCCTAGCCGATCCTTAATATTACCCTCAACACCATTCCAACCTGCCTAACTGTTTGTTCTAGTCACCTTTCTTACATTCATAGACTTATTAGTCACTATAATATAGCTATTTGACTTTAGCCTAAAGCCCGGAGAAAAAACTGGGCACTATGGGTTTAAACCCCCTAATTATAGCCAAATATAAAGAAAGCATTCATCACATCTCAAATTTCATCATATACAACTAATGGGTCTTAAAACATACCAAGTAAGGATCCAAGCTGATAGTACCTTAGCTCCAGAATACGAAGCCATGTACTCAAGGAAACAAAGGAGCACTTAAAGTCGTTATAGGCGTCGAACCCGAAAACCCCATTTCGGGACCACATTTCTTGATAATAGTTAGCTTTTATCTTGTTCAATAAGCTTATCAATAATAGTATTAGAATGTTCATAAAATTATTTAAGAATTTCTTATATGAACTCTTGTTTGATAGAACTTGGAATCCTTAAACACCTAAAATGAACCGTTTTGATTTTCTAGCTTAACGTAATCTTTTTTCTAAACTCTTTGTTATGTTAGTACTATTATTTTTGCTTATTTTTCGAATAAGCTATAATACCTACACATATCATTTGGAAACTTAAATAATATTGATGGCTTTTTGGACTTTGTTTGCAATATAAATCCCATGCAATGGGTATTTATTGTTCAAACTTCTATGATATTTTATATCTTAAGGGGCTGAAAATGTCAACTTTTTTCTTATGGTTATATCCTTTAAGGGGCACTATCTTGGCCAAGTTTTAATGTTAATGGTAATTTTCATTTTATTTTACTTATTTATAATAGGACTAAACTTGTAAAAGTTTATATATAAAATGGTAAACATATTTGACCATTTTTCGCAATGCTTGAAAATATAAAAAATTAATATTTTTTTATAAATATAAAAACTAATATATTAATATTATTAAAAACCATTTTTATTTAATAACCCGACACATTTAATCGTTATTAATCATCGATAGGCGCATTAAAAACAATTAAGTTATATAGTTAACAGTATATTTTCACTCATCGAATAACTTTTGTAGAGACTTAAAATCGTATCGTATCATGTATAATCGGAGCTTATTATATGGAGTTCTCATTTGGGTATACATTTGTCGAGTTTGCTGGATTTACGACTCTTTATAGTGTCCTGCTCCTCAAACGTTTACTACACTGACATCTGATAATTAATGATGGACACGCAAACAGTGATACAATATTTCCATATAATTAATAAATCAAAGTAAATACGGTAAAACTTTTCTAAGTCTTTGAAAAATATAATACACCATCACACTAAGACTTGACATATTACCCAGGTTGCGCGACGAAGTCGTTTACTTTCTTTTTATACTTTTGCCATACAATCTGATTTCCACATGGTTAAAGGTGAGTTCATAGCCCTCGCCATTTTAAATCTTCATAATGTTTTTCATAACACCCGCGAGGGGATACATGATATAAAACCATGGAATACGAGTGTTTTTCCAAGCTGTATGCTTCCTGATATATTACTTGCCTAAGTCCTTACTTTTGCCATTTAGATACACCCACTATCATGACCGTTAATTACTTTTTCGGAGTATAGAGGTGTAATGTGTAAATATATCTATCTTGGAAACTGTGCCTTCCCACGTTGGTGTTACCCTATACTTTATGGTAAACCAAACTCACTCATTTTGAAACACTATGGTCGTGTTTTGGACAAGGCAACCATTAAGGGGGCAACTTATTATCGAGTATTTGATTATCTCAAGGTCTCGTGAATGAGCTTAGGGCAATAATTTACTGTTTTCTTATTAATTGTATCTCATTGCAATTACTTACAAAACTTATGGGCCGTATATACAACGTAACCACTATTTAAACTTGTATTCATACTGTTTACTATATAAACCTATGGATATTCACTAAACCATTATTGTTGGACCTTTTAGCATGTTTATTCTCAGGTATTTGAGCAAACACTTATGGAACAGAGTGACCCACGGACTTAAAGATGGCTAATCCTGTTAGCATTCTAACTTTATGTTTTTAATGTTGATTTTTGGGATCATCCTGTTTATAAAAACTCTATTAAAATACTAAATGATAACTTATCTTTTAAAAACGTCTTTTTGCGGGGTCGTTTTACTATTGATTATGACTGTTGTATATGTAATAATACCCTAGTTAGCTTCAGATGCTATATGTCAAAAATTGGCTGGTGTTACCTATAATACACTTCGGCGTCCCACTTAAAAATGATGAATGTGTTATATTCTTGATTCACTTATATGTTCTTCGAGGGTCTTTAGCATGAATTTACCGCCGTCAGCCACCTTAAGTCTTTATTGGTCCAATATCGTAATTCTTTGTAAAATGTAAGGATTGATTATAGAAGCAAAAATTCTCATCTGGTGGGAACATTTTACCCGCAATACAAGATTTTAAATCTTTCCCAAGCTTCAAATACTGATTCGGTAGGCAAT
Source organism: Tanacetum coccineum (assembly GCA_026074375.1). Classification (NCBI taxonomy): domain Eukaryota; kingdom Viridiplantae; phylum Streptophyta; class Magnoliopsida; order Asterales; family Asteraceae; genus Tanacetum; species Tanacetum coccineum. The sequence goes on from BQNB010013658.1 coordinate 17,561, forward strand.
TGCCGAAAATTAAAAATTTCTTTCCTAAGCTGCAACGCTCTAGAATATGGGTAGTATTTTGAAAGAAACTTGGAGCCATCCTTTCCTCAAGTAGGTTAGAATGCGTTTTTAGAGTATAAAATCAAGATTCAGTTAGCTGGAGTTAATGTGAATGGGATAAAGTATTCGAGATTGATGATGTCTTGAGAAACTCCATTTTGTTTAATGAAATTGGGTGATAGATAAATATTTGTCTAGGCCCATAAAATGGGTTACGGGCTGGCCCAATAAAACCCTAGGGCACCGTTGGACTCGTTTTCACGCGCTCTTTTCAATGGCATGCTCAGGGTCTTTTCACGACTTTGTCTTGATCTTGATTATTAAGCACTCTTGATCGAAACGAACCCACAAATACCCTTTTTTGCATTGTTTTCAATCCGTTTTACTTGCAAGACATAAATATACCAAACAAACATATTGGCAAGTTTATTATCCATATAATTAGTATTTTTAGTCTGTTAAATAGTGATTTTCCGAGCGTTATCAAAGGATGTGTGTTTTAGCACACATCAGATGAGCCACTATGGGCTCTGTCGAAATTTCATAAACAAGTTTATACTTAGAACTTTCTTAAAAAACATGCTTTTTGATTTTAAATAATAAAATATTTTTTTATTATTTTACTTTATTTAATTACATCTACTAAAAGGCGAAAAGTGTAACTTTTTTAGAATACTTATCTAATGTGTTTATTTTGTGTAAAAAGTTCAATGTTTCATCCATTTTATGAAGATTTTTTCGAGAGTGACATAAGGTTCTCCGAAGTAGGACTTACCGAGATATATTTATAATTATTAATTATAAATATTTACGTATATTACTTATCTATTTTTGTTAATAGTATAAGTAAGTTTTTATTGAGAATGGGATTGATATGATTGTTGGGCTATGTCGTCAACCATCAACACCACTAAATTGTTATGAGTATTGTTACAATCGCCGTATAAACTCTTTGCACTCAAACGTAAAGAATGTTTTAGAATTGGTGATTAATTGAGACATTAACGGGACTAGTCGTGTGCGGAGTCCGTTGCATTTGCTAGTGTGATTGAGTTTTGGTTGCTAAAGACATCTGATTGAGCGTGAGTTCTCGTGCCCCACATTTTACTCGTTTTACTCGTTGGGGGAAGTGATTACTCAATATTGTTTTGAAATGTTTGAATTGATCTGTGCGAAATGTGATTTTGTTTTTGGGGGGCCAAGTTACCGGGCTTATGAATGCTATATGAATATTATGTGTTCTATGATTGTTTGGAGCGGATGGGTACGCCTACCCAGTATTTGTGTGATTATTGGGGCGGATGAGTACGCCTACCTTGGTTTGTGTGTGGTCCTGCCCTAATTTTAGTTCTCCAACTGGTAGGCCCTTTAGGTGCGTGGCAGATGGTTATTGATTAGCAGTGATGCTATGGTTTGTTTGCATATATATATTCCCCCCACTAATCATTTTCACTCGCAATATTGTCCTCTGTTGAAATATTGGCAACTCATATTTTGGTTTAAGGTCAAACATCGTCACCAAAACCCCGCCCAAGGACGGGAAACGCAAGGCGCGACATAATAGTATATTTAACAGAGCACATGGTATCTTTATAGAGAAATACTAAATAGGGTTTAATAATTGCAAGACACTCACACGTGTCATGATAACCATTCCCACTATTCCAACGACTATGTAAGGGGTGATAGGGGTTAAATACCCGTACAAGTTTTCTTACTATATTTAAAACTAAGTCCTAAAAATCAAATCAACACTATTGTTCAAATTTTTAAAAGCATAGCCATTCATAATAGATCTCATCTTGCATCTTATGGTATCACTAGCAACTCCTACTAGCCTCAAGTGACTTATTTTGGATGTACCTAAATATACGATGCAAAAACACGTCAAACACTAGGTTGGTGAGTTGTCATTGGTTTTTGAACTCCAAACCTCATAATATTTTCAATAATGAACAATTACAAACATTTCTGTGAAAGTTTGATAATTAGTGCATCGGCATATCATGAAACATATCACTACTACAATTCATTTAAGCTCAATTCTATCAAGTTCACATCATGTATAGCCTCTAATCATAATAGTTCCGTTCAAATGAAGCTCGGATATACACATGTGAGGATGGATTGAACTTCTCAACGATCCCAAACCCCTGCTCCACTTGTCTTTACTCATTCAATAACATTGAAGTTATAGGTCATAAGCACCATGCTTTTTCTGCCTAAACCTATCAACTCATCACCAGTAATAAAACCATTCAATACTCATTGAATCGTTTTCACCCCAAAGATGAAAATCTTAGAAAAGATAGGGGCTATGACACTCACCTGCTGCGCTGCTACAAGCAATTATACTCCTTGCTCAAAACTATAACATATAAACTTTCGTTACAATTGGCAAACTAAAATGCTTAAACCAACGTATCAACCCTAATTGATGGATTATTATATTCTAGTCATATTCCTACCACATTTTCTTATCATTTTGTAACACTTTTTAACCTTTTATACCTTACACACTTGTACCTCACCCTTTACAAATTTTCTGCATAAAATGTATATTTTTCACCCGACAAGTGTGACCAAAAACCCCAACCAAATGGTGTCCAAAAATTCTACCAAAAATTTACAGACTTCCTATATGTCTTATGAGACCCCAAAAGTTGCCCCATAAACCCTACCCTTTTATAAACCTCAATTAGAAAATTGTTTTCACAAACTGACCCAGATTTGCCCGAAAAACTGACCTCCCAAAAGTTTGGTACAAGCTGACCACTTTAAAATTATTATTATTTTCTAAAAAAATTCAGAGACCTCACACAATATATGAATTAACCACAAACCAAGTTTTAGCTTCCAGTATGAAGTCTAAGTATTTTATAAAAATTCAAAATCAAAAGTCAGAAAATTCGCAGTTTTGGTGACGAGTCTTGCAACTGATATTTGACCGACTTCCCGACCTCAAAAACTGTTGGGGCCGGATTTTCTGAAAAGTAGACTCGAAAAGCTATAGTTTAAAAAAAAGAATCAGTTCAATTGCATTCTCCATCTAGGAGATATGCGTCCGTGAAGTTGGACAAACTTTTCTGCCAGAATTTCAATTCCGAATTTAACCTACTTAACCCTCATAACACCATTAATATAATCTTAATCATGCATTAAGCATCACCATAACACTAATTACCCATTAAAATCAGTAATTTATTAAAACCCCCAATTTTTTATAAACCCTAATTAATTTTTCTATAATTAACTCTAATTCCATCAAGACTAGATTACAAAATTAATATAGTGACTAAAGATTAAACATGGCTTACTTTGGTAAAAAAAATATTTTTTTTTAATTAAGTGATTTTACTAATTACCTTAAATTTTTTGTAATTATTTAAGTCCATATAACTATACCTTTTTATTAATCTTGTATTTATACCCTTAATAATACCTATTTAAATTAAAACTCAAAATTATAATATTTATTTTATGTTTTTCTTATCTTTTCTCTTTTTTTCCCAACCGGCCCTCCCACTTATTTTTTTCTTTTTTTTTAAATTTTATTTTTATTAAGTATTTTGTTTAACATTACCTTAAATTTTGTAATTATTAAGCCATATAACTATAGCTTTTTATTTTAAACGTAAATTTACCGACGCTTTTTTAAAAAAAACTTTTTTCATTTCTAAACTCCACTTTCTAAATATGAAAGATACACATAACCTTCCATATTCTTTTCACACTTCTCAAAATCTCATGCTCATATGATAAGATGATCAAATTTCTAAAAATAATCTCATTCACGCAGAAGCCATAACTTCTCAATTCTAGTCAAATAATCACCAAATCACATAAATTCACATAAACTAACACACAATTAAATCTATAGCACATTCAAACCTGATCAATCACCGGTTATCTACAATATCCCCACCTTAAGGGAATATCGTCCCGAGATTCAACTATCCTTTCCACATCACGGCTCGCAAACAAATGAGGATACTTCGACTTCATATGGTCCTCACGTTCCCAAGTATACACGGGCCACGCTTAGAGTCCCATCTAACTTTCAAATCGGGATCCTACTACGACTCTATACTCTCTAATTTCTCGTATCGGAAAAACATTATCTCTCTCTACAGCTCTTCAACGAAACGCAAAAGGTCTTGGTCGACTTAAATTCATCTAAAGATACATGCAATCCTTTTCCTTGACTCTACAACACATCTTCAAGTAGACAATAAAATGTGTCATGCACACCTACTAACTCATCAGGCAACCTTAATCGATAAGCAACTGGTCCGATCCTCTCAAGGACCTCAAACGGACCCACATACCTAGGTGACAGTTTTCCTTTCTTTCCGAAACGCATAACACCTTTCCAGGGCGATACTTTCAACAACACGACACTCTATCCCTAACATGAATTCTAACCATTTTCCGACCGCTATCAGATAACACTTCTGTCATTTCTCGCCGCTTAAGCTTCTACCTTAATTACCACTAGCCTTTTTCAGTTGTTTCCTTGTACCAACTCAGGACCGATCAATCTAACTTACACCTATCTCCGCCCATAAGACGTACCTAGCCTTCTTCCATATAGAGCCTCGAATGGAGCACATCGAATGCTACTATGGAAACTATTATTATAAGAAAACTCGGCCAACGGTAAATGGGTATCCCAGCTACCACCAAAATCTATGACACAAGCTCGCAACATATCCTCCAAAGTCTGTATCGTACGCTCGCTCGTCCGATCGTTTTGAGGATTATAAGACGGTTGCTCATATCCAAACGAGTTCTAACGCTTTCAGAAATGTCTGCCACAGTCACGATGTAAACCTCGCTCGATCGCTATCTGAAATGATAGACACTGTTAACCCCATGTACGCGCAACAATTCTGTCCAACATATACCTTTGCCAAGCTTCTCTGTACTCTAAAATCCTCCGAATAGCTATAAATGAGCCTGACTTATATAGTGGTTAACCTATTCCACCACAACCATATGATCATGGACCACTACTCGTTCATAAGGCCAACTTTATTATAAAGTCCATGTAATGTATTTCCACTCTTCCATTCCGGTATCTCAGGCTGTTGCAATAAGCCCGATGGTCTCTGATGTTCGGCTTTTACCTTTGCACAAGTCAGACACTCGCTGACATACACCCGCGATGTCCTTCTTCATCCCTGGCCACCAATACATATCTCTCAATCATAGTACATTTTATCCGCACCATTATGTCCTAGAGTACCTAGATTTATGCGCCTCGTCCATATATAACTTGTCCTTACTCCTCCCATCAATGGAACCCATATTCGAACCATAAAGTACCAGCTTCCAATCCTCTTTCTATCCAACTGCTTAATAAGTTATACAACTTATCTTCATCGTACATCTTCCTACTCAAAGCTTTACCCTGTGCCGCACAAATCATACCTTTATCCCTGACAGGATGGTTAATGCCATATGCCCGTGACTGCCTAGGCTTCAACCCTCTCTTTTCTACTAAGCTGCATCGCCACCACATTGCTAGTTAACCCGGATGGTCCCTTATCACACACTCATAATCACTAAATAATTTTCGATCCACCCCTCTGACGCAAATTTCAACTCTTTCTGATCGAGAGATTGAGGCTGCAAACTCCCTGGATCAGGTAAAAATTACACTCTTTGTCCGTCATAAATGCCATCCATATCTTCAAAGCAAACACCACAGCTACCTAATTCACGATCAAGTGTAGTATAGTTCTCTCGTGAATCTATTAAACTGTCTTGATGCTAGCAATCACCTTGTTCCATTTGCATCCAAACGCAACCCAAATCCTCTATTCGAAGCAATCCAACAGTACACTACAAAATCCTTTACTCATCGGAGAAGTGATAAAATAGGTGCATCACACCAACTTACTCTTCAACAACTAAAGGCAACCTCCTGCTCCGCACCCCACTCGTACTTCATATTCTTCTGAGTTAGCAAAGTAAGCGTTGTGCAATGCTAGAGAAGGTCAGATGAAACGCGATAATACCCTGCCAACCTAAAAATACCGAACTTCAGTTTGGCGAAGTTGGGGCCTTACCAATACTTCACTGCCTCAACCTTTCTTGGATCCACGTGTATACCCTCCTGGTTAATCACATGACCTAAAAAGTGTACCTCTTGCAGCCAAAAATCCGACACTTGGAAAACTTAGCAAACAGCTTCTCCCCTCTCAATAACTCTAAAAACCAACCCACAAATGGTCTTCCGTGTTCTTGCTTTCGTCTTTGTTTAGATCAAGATATCAACTATTAACACTATCACGAACTTATCTAGATAATAGCTTACATACACGGTTCATCAGGTCCATACACACTGTTGGGTGCATTAAGCAATCCTAAGGCATCACTGTAAACTCAAATGACCATATCTAGAGTTCTAAAAGGCTGTTTTTGGTATGTCTTCTTCATGCACACGAAGCTGTGATATCCCGATCTAAGGGTCTATCTAAAAAATAACGCGCCCCCCCGTGCAGACTGATCAAACATGTCGTCTATTCTAGGGAAGGAAATCGGTTTTTACAGTCAACTTATTTAATACTCTATAATCAATACACATCCGAAACGACCATCCTTCTTCTTCACAAATAGCAGCAGGCGCAAAAAACCCCATTGTGAATGAACTCGTCAGATAAAACCCTTGTCTGTAACTCTTGAAGTTGACTTAGACAATTCCTTTCTGCATACTCCAGACGGTGCTAGGACGTAAGGTGACCTTGCTACAGGGTCGCCCCGCCACCAGAATCTACATTGGATTCTACCGTGGCCCTTAGGGGTGGTAGGACCAGCAAGTCTTCTGGAAACACCATCACATACTCTCGCACAAAGAATATCGTCTATCTTGGTCATTCCACTTTCACATTCATCAGGAATTTGTTTTCCCTACTAGCTCGTTCTCCCTGTAACTCTAAGCGTTTTCACCTCCTACTATAGGTATCATCTACTACTTAACATGACAAATAAGTACCGCTGTTATTTCGAGCTAACCATCCATACCCACTATGAACATCAAACTTACATGTTCCTTAGTGGAAACAAATCAATAGAAAATAGGGAATTCCTAATTCTAGTTCGCATCAAGGAAAAATCTATCGACCTCTACCCTTTTCATCATATTTTCCCCTTGGGTCACGACGCCTGAAGGTTCTAATAAGAATCAAACCCTTAGTTGCTTGGTTATTAGCTTGGCCACCATTGGCATTCTGAGCATTGTTGACATTTGTAGTCACTTGGTTGACAATCTGGGGAATGATGTTCTGAAGCTGCTCAGCTATGAGAGTAGCTATGTTGGACTGATCGCCAGTTTGTCTAGTATTCACCATTCTGACAATATTACCGAATAATTAAGCAGAAGAATAGGTCTTCCTAGACCTATCATCTATAACACTTACAAAAAATTACTACCACAAATGCATGTATATATAAACAAATTTCGCAATTAAATCAAACATAAACAAGAATAAACAACAAGACATTTGATAAATGCATTAAGGTCACATTCCCACGTGTGTATAACCATTATAATAATGTTTTGGCCACCATAATTATGAACTGCGACTTATTGCACGACGTGTACATACTATCCCAAACTACACCATTTTCATATAGCACCAAATATCACATAACAATATAAATCAAATAATTAATAACACATATTCCAAATATCAAGAAGGATAATAAAAAAAAAAATGGAAGAAACATAGGTGTCATAAGATTAGGGCAAATTTAACCTAGTTTCACTACGAGAAACATAAACCCTAATACGCATCTACTTCCAGGACTCCTAAGTTATAGTCTAGGTTCAACCATCTAATTCTCTATAACCTTGGCTCTGAATAACAATATTCACACCCCGCCAAGTCGGAAACGCAAGCGCGACATAGGAATATAACATAGCACATGGTATCTTTATAGAGAAATACTAAATAGGGTAATAAATGCAAAGACACAACGTGTCATGAAAACATCCACAATCCAACGACAATGTAAGGGTGATAGGGGTTACCATCCGTACAAGTCTTACAATATCAAAACAAAGTCTAAAAATCAAATCAACATATTGTTCAAATAAAACAGCATAGCAAAATCATAGATCTTCAACATCATCTTATGTTCTCACTAGCAACTCTCCTAGCCTCAATGCTTATTACTTGAAGTACCTGAAAACGATGCTAAAACACGTCAACACTAGGTTGGTGAGAGGTCATAGGTTTTAGACACCAACCTCAAAATATTTCAAAGACAATTCAAACATTACTGTGATAAAGATAAAAAGTTGCATAGCATATCATGAACTATCACATACTAAAAATCATTCAACTCAATTCAACACAGTTCACATCAATATAGCTCAAACAAAATATTCCAGTTTCAAAAGAAGCATCGGCTCACCCAAGTGAGGAAGGAATGATCCAACGATCCAATCAACCCTAGCTTTCCACTTGTCATTCTCTATTCAACACATAGCAAGTAATAGTAATAAAGAACATGCATTTTCAGCTCAACCATCAAATATCACAGTAATTAAAACATTCAAGACTCATTGCAATTATCTTTTCACCCCAATGAAAAATCTTAGAAAAGATAGGGGCTATGACACTCACCTGCTGCTCTGCACCAGCAATTATTCTCCCTATGCTCGAAACACTCTAAACAATAAACTATCGTTACAAATGGCAAACTAAAAATGCTAAACCAACTATCAAGTCAACCCTAATTGGAATGGATTATTATATTCTAGTCATATTCCTACATATTTGCTTATCATATTTGTAACACTTTACCTTTTATACCTTACAACGTGTATCCAACACCCTTTACAAATATTCTGCATAAAATGTATATTTTCACCCAACAAGTGTGACAAAAAACCCCAACCAAATGTGTCCAAAATTCTACCAAAATTTACATACTTCCTATATTTCCTTATGAGACCCAAAGTTTTGCACCCAAAAACCCTACCCTTTTATAAACCTCAATTAGAAAATTGTTTTCACAAACTGACCTAGATTTGCCCGAAAAACTGACCTCCCAAAGGTTTGGTACAAGCTGACCACTTTAAAATTATTATTATTTTCTAAAAAAATTCAGAGACCTCACACAATATATGAATTAACCACAAACCAAGTTTTAGCTTCCAGTATGAAGTCTAAGTATTTTAAACAATTCAAAATCAAAAGTCAGAAAATTCGCAGTTTTGGTGACGAGTCTTGCAACTAATATTTGACCGACTTCCCGACCTCAAAAACTGTTGGGGCCGGATTTTATATTCTGAAAAGTGACTCGAAAAGCTACGTTTAAAAAAAAAAAGAAATCAGTTCAATAGCATTCTCACTAGGAGATATGCGTAGTCCGTGACGATGGACAAACTTTTTCTTGCAGAATTTCAATTCCGAATTTAACCTACTTAACCTCTTAACACCATTAATATAATCCTAATCATGCATAAGCACACATAACACTAATTACCCTTTAAATCAATAAATTATAAAACCCAATTTTTTTATAAACCCTAATTAATTTTTCTATAATTAACTCTAATTCCATCAAGACTAGATTACAAAATTAATATAGTGACAAAAGATAAACCTGGCTTACCTGGTAAAAAAAAAATGTTTTTTTTTTTATTGATTCCTTCTGCTAGAGCCGACTCACAAGGGAGAGGTAAAAATGTTAATAATGTTCTCCCTAAAATCTTGTATTTATACCCTTAATATCCTATTTAAATTAAAACTCTAATATTTATTTTTTTTTTCCTTTTCTTTCTCTTTTTCCCACCGAGCCCTCCTCTTTTTTTCTTTTTTTTTTTAAATTTTATTTTTTATTAATTAGTTTTGATTAACATTACCTTAAAAATTTTGTAATTATTAAGTCCATAAGAACTATAACCTTTTTATTTAAACGTAAATTACCACGCTTTTTAAAAATACCTAATCCATTTCTAACTCACATTCTAAAGTATGTGAAAGTTAACTACATAAATCCATCTTTCTTTTCACACTTGCCTTCAAAATCTCATGCTCATATGATGAAGAAATCATAAAATTCTAAAATAATCTCATTCACCAGCTCATAACTTTCTCATTTCTAGTCAAATAATCACCAAATCACATAAATTCACATAAAATAACACACAATTAGAATCTAAGAGCACATTCTAACCTGATCAAATCACGCGGTTGCTACAAGTACCACTTCTCATCCTAATCATCCTCTTCCAGAATACAAATTATTCTGTTTTGGTATCGATCATCAAGTTGAGAAGAGTAGTGGCAGTACCACTTCTCATTCTGATCTTTCTCTCCTTAAATATGAATCATTTCATTTTGATCTTTCAATTGATCCGCTTCCTCCTGTCGATAGGAGTGATTCTCATCTTGAGGAGTTTGCCGATGAACTCGCTCACATCATATCTTCGCCAGAGTATGATTGTTTTTACTTTGATATTGAGCCCGACCTAGGAGAGTTGACTATACTCTTTGATAAAAATATATCTGAAACATTAACTAAGGATCTTAAAGTTCATGAGCTTAATGATTTTCCTCACTTCTTATTCGATTGTGAATCCATATTTTCTGAGAAATTTTCTGAGATTGATCTTTTAGTCTTATTTCCTTCTGGAAAAAAGACAAAGTTTTCGATCACCATCAATGGAGTTCACTCTAAAAGATTTTCCATTCTCCTTCTGGATGACTTTTCTCCTATTCTATTCGTCAAAGATTTTCTTTTCCTGTCTAATCCTTCTGAGATCGACACTTTTACAAAGTTTTCGATCTCGGGATCCTCCTAAATAATGGAATTTTCTCTTTTACGAGAAAATCTCCACTTCTACTGATTAATAATTTCATGATCGATAACTGTCATATTTTGAGTGAAATTTCGTTGAAGATCATATCTTCCATCAGTTTTCACCCCAAGGACAAAGAAATTCGGGGAGAGTCAAGCTAGAGACGCGCACAAAAACAAGCGCTTTGTGGGTGGCAACCCATGCTTATCCTAGTAGTAGTAATAATATTATATTAGCTTAGATTTAGTAATGAATAAGTGTGGGGTGTGCTACTTTCCTTGTTGTGTTTCGTGGTTATCTGTTTTTGCTTGTAGGACTCCCTTTGATCTTGAAGACCTTCGTGCTTGGTTTTATAATCCTCTAATCACGTGGTCTCCGATCATTTTCATGATTATATCCTGGGAATCCTTAATCCTGATCATATATGTATATATGATTTTATTTCCCTTTCACAGTTGGAATTTTTTTGCATCTGCCTTTTTCGTTCTTAAGTGTGGGGTTAAAACCTGACATTTTTGAACATTGAGGCCAATGTTCGATACTAAGTGTGGGGGGATTTCTGTCGAAATTGATCATACCTGTTGCATGTCTGTGTCCCACACAACCCCGTTTTAACCAAAATTTTGCTTTAATTGTATTATTAAAAAATGATGAAAATATCAAAATGTTAGTAATAAGTAGGCTCGTAGGCTAGAACTAGGGAGATTTTTGACTTGACCGAGTTTTGCACTCTAGCTTTCTCCTTAGCTTTCGAGACTAAGCGTTTGCAAAATTTTAAAATTTTGCAAAGAACGAAAAATGATAGAGTTGAATATAAGTTAGATGCTAAGCATGGAGTAATTGGATCTCTTTAGAGCTCATAGAGGTTAATTGTGGTTTTTTGCTCCCATCAGCTTAAAAACCATAAAATAATAATAATTTTCAATAAATAAAGTTGATTTGGTTTTTGCGATTCTTGGTTTTGATCCCTTCCTAGAGATTCCTTCTGGTGAAAGTAAGGTACATATCGAGGTTTTGTCAGTGTTGTGGGAAAATAGGCTACCGGTTCCTAACGGCTCACTCCCGTTGTCTAGGTAGTTAAAAGACCACAGGACTTGAAATTTGGCTAAGTAATAATATATATATATATATATATATATATATATATATAATAATAATAATAATTTACCTTGTCAGATTACTGGGTCTTGTCGGTTAGGACGCCCGGTGTCTCAGTCTTAATATAAGTCAAAGAATCCGAGACTGATAAAAGTTTACTAGGCTCTGTCGGTTAGGACGCCCGATGTGTCAGTCATCAAAAAGGTCGAGGGAATAACCGAAGTCGAAATAAGACTACTGGCTCGGTCGGTTAGGACGCCCGATGTGTCAGTTGTTTAAAGGGCCGAGGGCTAATAATGTGGCAATAATAATAATAAATAAATCCAAATTTCGACTCCGGGGTTATATAAATAAAGTCTCCGTCTCTGGACTCGTAGTTGAGTTGTTTCGGATAAAATAAAAAGGATAACCCCTAAATCATGTGAAATTAGAACCTTAATGTGGACCTTATTCTCAGCATATCGTCTCTTTAGGAAAGGATTTCAAAATAATTATGGTTTAAACCGGTCACCTTTATAATAATAATAAGGCCTTAATATATTTAAATAAGTGATCTCATTTCACATTATATTTTTCGAATAAAATCTATAGAGGAATTAGGAATAAGGGAGCGAAAAGTAGTTGTGTTTACACATTTAGCATTTATGAGTAGTGTTAGCATCTAATTTTATATTTAACTATAATTTTGTTTTAAGCTTGGTTTGGGGATTGTGAAAAGTCGAGGATGATGAACTCCCGTTCTTAAAGCCTTTTTAAATAAATTTTATAAAAATTGAATCTTAGTTTTTATCTATTATTAAATAAATGGTTAAAACGGGAGCGTTTTCGAGATAAATGATTTTTGAACCCTTTAATGGACCGTTTATGTTCTTGTTTGATGTGAGGGGTCATAAGTTAAGGGGGATTAAATTATTTATTTTCGAGCGTGTTTATTAAACATTGCGTGTGGTACCAGCAATGGCTTAGTGTGGGGGAATTTGATGTGTGCTTAAACACACATCCTTATAACCCCGGAAAACACTATAAAACGGACTAAAAAAAATGCTAAAATATGGAAAATTATATTGCAAATATGTTTGTATTGTGTTTTTATGTCTTGCAGGTACTAAGGATTGAAAACGAAGCAAAAACGGGGATTTTCGGGTTCGATTCAATGAAGTTTATTAATTATTCGAGATCAAGACGAAGTCATAAAAATTCTCCGAGCACACCAACGGAAAGAGCACAAAATTACGAGTCCGACGATGCCTTCATCTCTTATTGGGCCGGCCCGACACCATTTATATGGGTCGAACCGACCCATAATTATTATTAGTCCAAGATTTGTAACCATGCATGAGACCAGTCCCAACATGCAAAACACGGCCCAAATAATAGATATTAAATTCTAGAAGCCACAAACTGAAATATGAAATGTGCATTTGATAGCAATTGAGCCTCACGTGCCCTGAAATTAAATCCAAAGAGCTCACGTGCTCCCCCACTATCTATTTTTTGTCCAATCTACAAGCGACACGTGGCAGCTCTATTCTTCATTTTAGTTTTTTATATAAAAAAGGAGGTACGAGGTTTGCGTAACTGATATTGTGTGCGTTTGTTTAACGTTATGAATGTCCACGTGGCAAGTGTTTATTGGTGGATCGGTGTCCTTTATTGCTGGCAGCACATGGTCATACTAGGAAGTTTCTCGAGGCAATGATTGGCTTCAGTATGAAGAAATCATCTAGTGTTGAAAAGACTATTTTACCCTCGTTTATTGGATTATTATTGGCTGGTGTACTGAAAGGACTAAATTACCCTCACACTCTTTGGGCTATTTAAATGAGGCACGCACAGCTCATGGGATTCATTAGGTAGTTTTAGTTTTAGCCATTATCAAATATTTAGCTTATTTTTCATGTCTTTTAGCTTATTAGTTTTTGTAAAAGCTTTTCAAAAGCTTATTGGATCTTAATGTAAGAAGCTTATTTATGGAATGAAATAAGTTGTTTGATAGCTTATTCTTGGCTTATTCTCCTTTCTTTACTTTTCTTTTCTTTTGCTTATTCTCGAAATAAGCTTTTTGTGGGCTTATTTTCGAGCTGATTTTTACAGCTTATTTCCACAAGTCAAATAAGTTTTCATTTAGCTTATTCGACCTAGATCTAAGCTCATAGTTTCCAAATAAGCTACGGCTTATTATATTTTTTTTCTTTTCTAGTTTTCTTTTCGAAAACACTATGGAAGGTGCGATGAGTGCTTAATTCACTCAGCTTATTTGATAAGCTTTAGTCACCTTCTATTTTTGAGAGCTTATGTTAGTAGCTTATTTCATTTCGTTTAAGTAATTCACATAGCTTAATCAAATATTAGTCTTCGAAGCTTTATTGTTTTGCTATTTTTCTCATTTGATCCTTAGAGCTCGATTCGAAAATAAGCATAAAGATACGTCGAGTCTAAGAACTCAGCTTATTTAATAAGCTTGTGTTACCTTTGGATTTTTTGAGAGCTTAATAGCTTATTAAATAAGTTCTTTTAGTTATAGTAGAAAACTTGTGTCTTTCATTTCAAGATTTGGTTTGGCAGTGAGTTTGAAAACGAATTTGGGCTAGCCTAATTACGTCTTCACTATGAAACAAGTTTGCAAGAGACGGTTTTAGTACAAACTGTTTTAGTAAAATTCATTTTATAAAACTTTTAAAGTGTGTAAAGTTTAATTAGATTATTAATATTTTATCTTAACTTTGTTTGTTTTATGATGACGAACTCGGTTCAACACATAGGCAAGGAGCTTAAAGGTTTAATAAGCTAGATTGAATTTGATTATTTACTTTAGCTTATTAAATCGGGTGGTTACTTTTCGTTATCGACTCGACATTCGGTTCTATTTTCTTTCTCTTTTTAATTCATTAGTGTAGATTATTTAGATTAATAATATGTTTTTATTTGCTTGTTTATAGATTGTTATGTTTAGTGAGTAGTTTATTAGTGCTTGCTAAGTGATTAGTAGATTAGAAATTAAGTGTGGATTGTAAAAAGGTTTGTTAATTAATAATTTTTGATTATTTAGATTTGTAGTTTGAATGTTTTAAAGGGCAAAATCCGGAAAAATAGTCAAACAACACATCTAGTAATTAATGTCTTTTTAAGAGATTTTTGTCAAAATAAACCAACGTTGTGAGATAATTATCTTTTCTAAGGAAGTTAATTCGTTAAGTAAAACCTTAATTCACACTTGAGGAACTTTTCACGTCACTTAGCAAGCATGTTCGTCTTATATCTCTTTTAGTTCATTTTACATCTTTATTCTTTAATAATTAAAAGTAGTTTTAAAAATCAAAACCAAAAATTAAAAGATATTCAAGCATTTAAGTTTCAAACATAAACGTGGTTTTCAATTTAATTCTCGTTGGGATTACGACACTCGAAAGATTAACTATTACTTGTCCTCAAGTAATTTTCACATCTAACGAGAAATACTTATTATTACTCGACTCGTTTACTACAAACCAGTCATGCGAAATTAGAACCTTAATGTGGACCTTATTCTCAGCATATCGTCTCTTTAGGAAATAATTTCAAACTAATTATGGTTTAAACCGGTCACCTTTATAATAATAAGGCCATATAATTTATATAAAATAAGTTATCTCGTTTCACATTATATTTTCCGAATAAAATCCGTAGAGGAATTAGGAATAAGGGAGCAAAAAGTTGTTGCTTACACAATTAGCATTTATGAGTAGTGTTAGCTTTTAATCTTATATTTAACTGTGATTTCGTTTTAAGCTTGGTTTGGGGATTGTGAAAATTAAGGATGACGAACTCCCATTCTTTAAGCATTTTAAATAATTTTATTTAAATTTTTATCAATTAATTAATAAGCGGTTAAAACAGAAGCGCTTTAGAAACAAATGATTTTTATACTCTCTTGATAGACCTTTTCTGTTCTTGTTTGATGTGAGGGGTTATTAAGTTAAGGAGGGTTAAATTATTTCTTTTTGAGCATGGATTATAAACATTGCGTGTGGGACCAGCAATGGCTAAGTATGGGGGAATTTGATGTGTGCTTAAACACACATCATTTATACCCCGGAAAACACTATAAATCAGACTAATAACCATGAAATATGCTTAATTGTATTGCAAATTTGTTTGTTTTATGTTATTATGTCTTGCAGGTACAAAGGATTGAAAACGAAGCAAAAACGGTGATTTTCGGACTCGACTTGATCAAGTTTACTTATTAATCAAAGTCAAGACGAAGTCAGAAAAATTCCCCGAGCATGCCATTGGAAAGAGCACGAGATTACGGTTTCGACGGTTCCTTCATAGTTTATTGGGCCGACCCGATACCCTTTATAAGGGTCGGGCCGACCCTTACATTTACTAAACCCATCATAATAATACTATTGCAAGAACACAGCCCAGGTTTAAATGAAATTGATGGATTGAATCTCAAGCCCAGCCGCACAAACTCTGCCCAAGATAGAAGTGGATAATCGAGGCCCAGTTATGAAATTATAACCAAGCCCAAAATTGGCTCAGCCCAGGACGTATGTGGCTGCTTGATATAAATGCAACAGAGGATAGAATTGGGGATATCTTTTTATTCATTATCTTATCTCGCTTTTTTCTTTCGTTTTTCTTTCTTTCTTTTTCGTTAGTAGCGTAGATTAGCAGTAGGTTAGACAGATTTAGGGTAGCAGGTAGTTAGGAATAGAGTAGTTTAATTTCTCTTATGCATTTTCTATTTCAAATCTATTGTAATAGCTTAGGATTTAAATTGTTATGCACCGTTTGATTATTAGTAGTATGATTTCGAGATGGTTGTAGATTGATGTTTCGAACTAGTTTGATGAGTTTTTCTAGATTTATCTGTTAGTTGGGTTTAAAGTGTAATGAACGGTTTGATTATTGAAGAAGGTTACCGTTCGATTTGTTGAAGGATGAATCCCGAATGAAGTTTGTAGTTGACGGATTAAATTTTGTTTATGTGATAGCTTATTTAGTTTCGATTTGCTTATTTGGTTTGATTCGGTTATTCGGTATTGGCTTAATTAGTTTGGAATGAAATTATAGTTACTGAAACAAAACATAGCAAGGTAGTTTTAGTTTTTTTTTTATATATAGTTTGTTGGCTTATTGTTTGATGGAATCGGTTCAACACTTTAAGCGAAGAGCTTAAGGATTCATAAGCTAGCTTTATTTTCTAAGTTTAGAGCTTAGTTAGACTTTACTAACTTATTAGAGAATAAAGTTTAAGCATTTTATCATCTATTAAGTAAATAGAGTCTAAATAAGAAATAAACTTGGCATTTAACTTAGTTTATGTAATCGGGCGGTTTTGTTCGTATCGGTTTCGTCAATCGGGTTCTATCTCCTTTCTCTTTTCAATTCTAAATTAGCATAGTTTATATTTGCTTATCATGTCTATCTTTGCTTATTTGTTCATTAGTGTGATTAGTGGCTAAATTTATATATGCTTGTTAAGTGAGTTGCGA
This sequence comes from Tanacetum coccineum, assembly GCA_026074375.1. Taxonomy (NCBI): domain Eukaryota; kingdom Viridiplantae; phylum Streptophyta; class Magnoliopsida; order Asterales; family Asteraceae; genus Tanacetum; species Tanacetum coccineum. The sequence continues at coordinate 35,000 of BQNB010013658.1, forward strand.
TTAGTGAAATAAGTGTTGATTAAAAAGTGATTTGTTGATTAATAATCTTCGGGTTATTTAGATTTCTTATTTGATTATTTTGAAGGGCAAAAGCCGGAGAAATAATCAAACATCAAATCTAGTAATTAATACTTTTATAAGATATTGTTTTCAAAATAAACCAACGTTGTGAGAAAATAATATTTTTACGGATATTAATTCATCAACATTGAATCGAGTAATTTGTACCAAAATAAAGGATCGTTTTCAATAAAAACCAACGTTGTGAGAAAACAAATTTTTTTTAACGGCACTAATTCTTTGTTAACTCTTTCTTCACACTTAATGATCTTTTTGCCTCGCTTGACAAGCATATCCATTTTATATAGTTTAGATTTATTTTCTTAGTTTTATTATAGATTATTTTATTATTATTAGTTTAAAAACAAAAACCAACCAAAAGATAATCAAGCATCAAACGAAAAACATTAACGTGAATCTCAAATTCAATTCTCGCCGTGGATACGACATCCGGAAGATTAATTATTACTTTTCCTAAAGTAATTTTTACATCTAACGGGAAATACTTAATAGATTACTTAGACACGCGTTTGACATTTATTAATGCTATGTTTCGATATATTACCCATCATTTTAAGAACAAAGCAAATGGCAAATGAAGGAAAAGTTTCTAAGGCTTATTTTCCCCCATACACTTAAGTTGAACATTGTCCCTAATGTTCTATAGAAGTGCCCGTAAAAACGAATAAAGAGATAAGAAAACAAGGAAAAGAAACTAGTACTCCCCTGGTTTGCTCAATAATGGAGAAGAAACATGCGATAACTGGTTAAATCGTCCTCCAATAATCATCTAATGAAACTTCCTAAGAACTTCCAAGCTTCTTCTCGTCAAATATAACATGTAATCAAAGACAAAGACAACTACACCAAGCATAAAATCGACGGGATAGATATAAATATAACGAGAGTTTAGGTTTTTGACTCTATGAAAGCGGTAAAGATAGGATGAGAGTAATGATATACTCACAGGTTTATTGCAGGTTTACAAAAGAATTACAAATTTTAAATATTGCACATTTTATTTTTCAGAAATACTAAAAAAATTCGAAATTTCACATTACTGGAGACGTGACGTCGTCGGGTGTTAATCCCGACGCCATCTCCAGCGTCTGTGAAAAATCCTTCTTCGTTTTTAATGAGAAATTTCCTGCACGCAATTTTATTAGTTAAATCTGAAGAAAGCACTGCATAAAAACCTGGAATTAATCGTTACAATCATATGACTCAAAACTGACGCGAATTAATCTAAACAATTTATTTTAAATATTTGAAATTGGTTCTTAAAAACCGGATATATTCCCCTATACTTATTTTGTTGCAAAATACATTTGATTGCAAATAAGACGAAGTTATAAACAAATAAAGCATGATTACAAAATTTATTCAAACATAATAAAACAAAAAATAAAGAATTAAAACACATGACATTCCTAAGTGCGGGAAAAATAAACATTGTGTTGCCTCCCAAGAAGCGCTTTTCTTTATTTACGAGTCTTGTAGCTAGACTCGAAGTCACACGTTCTTACGTGACTTCTCCTTCATCACCATTCCATCTTTTATTTTGACAGGAGTAGGTCGCCCATTTTTGAAGTTTTTGTTCCTCCACCGGTCAAACTCCATCTCCTTTTCTTGGTGAAGTTTTATCTTTTTCTCCCATTCTAAGACTAGCCTATTTACGGTCATAGTGGGGGCTATAGGCTCTATATTGTTCTTAATCTCTTTCTCATCCTTAGAAAGGGATTAAGGTATCCTGTTGAAGCTTATATTATTCTTTCCAGATCTTAGAGTTATGGTGCTCTTATCAAACTTAATCACGACTTTAGCCGTTGTCAGGAATGATGTTCCTAAGATGAAAGGCCTCTTCTCGTTTTCCTTAATGTCTAAGATTACGAAGTCTACGGGGTACACATGCTCAACAACCTCCACTAATACGTCCTCCGCTATTCCTAAAGGGTAGATATATGAGTGGCTAGCTAGGTAGAGTCTAATGTCTGTCTCAGCAGGCCTTTCGTCGATTAGTTTCATGTAGGTAGAGAGGGGCATGACATTCACGTCGGATCCTTGGTCAACTAGGGCGTTCATGTGTTTCAGGCCTCCTATGTTACAGAGTATTTTGAAGTTTCCTCCGATATCCTCCTTCCTTGTTATCTTTTTTCTAAGGATCGCTTCATAAACAGGCCCCTTAGGTAATAAATTGTAAGTCCTTCCTTTTTATTTCTAACTCGGGCTCCTGATAGGGAGTCATTGAACCTATGATTGTCATCCAGCCCTTATATTAGTTTCTAATTGATCCTATGCTTCAGGTAATATTCTACGGGTTGAGAGTTGGGTGCTTTTACTGCTTCTTCTTTCTCAGCTTTTTTATTGGCTTATTTTCAGCTCCATTCTTTGTCTCGGCTTCCTTTACTGACACTTTCGTTTCTGTTTTGGTATATTTTTTTAATGTCGTTGCCGGTTACTACCTCATTATCACATCGTTCCTCTCTTCCTCCCTTATGGTGAGAGAGATAGAGTTTACATTTTTGGTGATGGGGAATTTGGCGTCTGCTCTGATTAACACTTTTTCAGGAGCCCTGCTGGTTGTGAGTTCTTTAAGAAGCTCGAACATTTATGCGATCTTATCATTTATCTCCTCTCGCTGTTTGAAAATGTCGTTCTTAAATCTTTCCATCCTTTCGGCGTGTACTGTTATGTAGTCCCTATACTCGAGCCTTGAATGTAGTTCCTAATGCTTGGGGCTTAAGGATTGGGCCGGTACGTTCGCAAAAAGTGAAAGGGCTCTGCTTTGGTGGTTCATTCTGGCTTCACGGGCGAGGGTTTGAGTAGACTACTTCGGCATAAGATTGAGGGACGTGTGTTGAGCTCGGTCTGGGCGTCGGTCACGATCCTTTTAGTAAGAAATTAATCTGGCCTTCGAGATCAAGCAGTCTGATGACATCAAATAACTTTACTTTATTATATCATTTATCCCATCTGTTTTGCCCACTTTTATATAATTATTGCATAATTTAGTACTTAATTGCTTTAAAGGTAATAAATGCAGTAATTCAGGAGTGTTTTGTGAACACAAGCTAAAAGGCGCATAAATTAGAGCTAAAACGAAGATATTTAAAGATTGCTGATTTCTGACCAATACGCCGTATCCAACAGAAGAGATACGGCGTATAAGCGCCTGACTTCACAAGAAAACGGGTTTGACCAATTCCCAATACGGCGTATCCCTCCTGTCTATATACGCCGTATCCATGAAGATAATTATTCGAAGATACAGTAAATCAAGTAAATTAGGAATGATATCACTGATTTATTATGAACGTAGCTTGCACTCCAAGGAATCCAGCCCAATACACCGTATCGACCTTACCAGATACGACGTATCGAGTCTTTTTCAAACACTGTAAATAGAAGACTCAAAAATGAGTTTTTAGTGTGCAATATCATATTCTTTATACCATACTCATTAAAGATGAATTTTAGAAGAGAAGATCAGCCACCAAGGTCAAGTATTGATCACGAATCCATAGAAGACATCGTGTAATTTTTACTCTCTTAATCGTTCGATTTTCAATTGTTTGATTACGCTTGTTGATAAGTGCTTAATTACACATATCTTTTACCTCTAAAAACGAGCTTAAATGACCAAAAACAGTGTTTGGTTTGTTTTAAAACGATTTCTTTATTTATCGTTGATTGTTTAATTATGTTTATCACCTCATACTTGTTTATGTGTTTGAATATGCGACCTATCATTCAACTGGGTCTAGTGATACCTAAAAAGTAATCTAGATACCGGGATAGCTCTCCATATCGTGTTTTATATTACTGGACCAATAGGATCACAAATAACGTTTTGTCCTTGTCTTTAAATTATGAGCTTAGTTGGACCGGTAGGAGAGTCGTTTATGTTTCAGCAATCATGCTCTTAATTAACTGATAAGGATTTGAATAGTGGACTACCAGTATATAAAATATCGTCAAACAATAAGTGGGTAACGTCCCATTGGGCTAGCGTTTTAACAGGATCACCACTGCTTTGATTCTCTAAGATAGATTATAATTAAACTAAAGGATGCTTTATGCAGACGCGATTAATTATGACAGGATTAATTGTGTCTAGGTCTTAGGATGATGACCTGCCTAAGTCTTAAGAATGATATGCCGCTTCGAGATAAGTAAATCATTGCACTAAAACAAACAAAACAACATTAAACCGGATTTAATATGGCTAATACAATTTTCTATCATTTGGCTTGTACCCCTTTTCTATCTTCTGATTTTCTTCTTTTATGTTTATTGTGTATTGAATTGATATTTGTTTCCACCAAACCTGTGCTAGTCTCTCAGGCTGAAAAACCCCCATATCATTAGACAACGTATATAGCATAGGTTTAACCAGTAAATAGACTAATGAAAATACTAATAGAATATAGGATTAATGTTCCACTCTTAGTGTTTGACACCCTACTTACCGCGAACTCCATCTTGACCGGGTACACTGCCCGTTAAAGTGTTGTTTTAGGTTTGTCAGCTAAATATAAATTTAAAACTTGATAATCAAATAAGTGACCCTACATGACAACACATCAGGTTTTTGGCGCCGCTGCCGAGGAGTGAATTAATTAAACCTTATTGTTATTAGTATTTCTAACCATTAATTAATTTAGTTTAGAGTAATCTAATTATTTAAATTCTATTTGTATTTATTCGCTTTGTGTGTTTTAATTGTTTGTTTAAATTCCCGCATTACATTGTTTTTAAATAGTATTCTGTTCTGACTAATCACCTGGTACGCCGTATCCACCAGTTGGATACGACGTATCACACCTTCTGCTCAGGACAGCGTATTGAGTTTTACAGTCTAAACGGCGTATCTGTTCTCCAAACAATACAGCGTATTCTGGGAACTCTATACGGCGTACTGGCATTCAACAGACCTAGGCGTATTCACATCAATTAAATACGACGTATCTGTCATCTGATACAGTAATAGTAGTAATATTTTGTTTTTGATTTCCTATTTTATGTGTTCCCTTCTCCAAGGGCACACCCTACTGATTATTTGTGCTTAATTTCAAGAAACCGATTGACAAAGAAACCACCATGGCAGAACCTAACAACTACATCACCGCTACCCGAAAGAACTTTGTCTCTAATGACAACGAAGGAAGAATGGTTTAGAAATGTATAGTTGAAATACAAGGAACATTCTTGGTGAAAATACGCGATGACACTTTTAATGGGAATGTTGTGGAGAACGCGTTCAAACACATCGATAAGTTTTTCAAAATTGTTGGGCTAATCAAAATCAATGGGTTGACTCAAGACCGATTCAGACTTACTGTTTTCCTTGTTTCACTTGCAGGAGCTGCAAGTGAATGGTTTATAAAGAAGTGTTTAGCCTCAATCACTACTTGGGATAACATGGTCGAAAAGTTCATTCTGAAATTCCACCATCTTTCTGATCATGATGAAGAAGAAGAAACCGAGGAGGACAACAACCCAAACGAAACGGATAATGTTCCCAAAATATTCAAGATAGAAGGAAACATGTTTGACTTTGAGACACCCTTGTGCATGGCATTCTACGAATTCAACTACCTTCTAAAATCGATGTTGATCTATTCACATATGATGTCCAAAACTTAAAAACTTATGATGAATACGAACAAGAGTTGAAAAATGTCACAGAAAAGGGTACCGAAGAGCCATGGTCAGAAAATGTGGTACCATACCAACTATGTGATCACATATGCGAACCATGCCGTTTTAAGAATGGAAATACTAAATGGCCCACGTGTACTTCTGATATTGTTAGGTTCTGTAATGGTGGGGAACTACCAGGAATGGTTCGAATAGGAAGCATGACCTAATTCCAGGATCATAGGTTGTATGATGAACTAGTTGATGGAAAACTGAAGGAAGAAACCATAGCGCTTAAGGCTAAAATTAAAGGATCATGGGGAGACGCGACTCCCGGGGTTATGAAATTTTGCAAATGGTTGAAGGACAGCTTTGAAAACTTCCACGAGATAGATTATAATGTACTGGTAAAATTGCAAGAATGTTGGTGGAAGGTGAATGCTCACGAGATAGCCCCATTTACTCGTATGGAAAAACTCAAACGAGGACCATACGCAAATAAGAAAACCGAATGGGCCAGTAATCCTTATCTTGACGTCAAAATGTGTTATTTGAAGAGATTTTAAAAGCAAGCTACGTCGGTGACCTCAAAGAGAATCAAGGACATGAAGAACAAAATGGTAATCCAAACCCTGAACCATCGAACTGCAAAATTAGGAGATTCGAGATGATGAAGTACTCATTCGATAATGACGAGGATTATAGTACCATAAAAGAGTCTGAATACCTCAACCATTCAAAGGATAGCCTTGATGCTTATTAAGAACTTTAATGTCTCATAGATGAAGGATGGGTCGTGACGACACCTGATGAATAAAGATGAAGAAAGAAGAAAAGGTCAAACTTAAAGACCAGCTGAAACAAAAGTGCTTATCGGGAGACAACCCGCTCATTTTTATTGTTTTTCTCATTTTAATTGTTTGTTGCACGAGTCTGTCTTCCCAGATACTCTATACGGCGTATCGAACCCCTCTGGATACGGCGTATATACGTGTCTCGACGTTATCAGTTTTTAAATCTTAATATTTAATTTCTAGTAATTTAATTATTTTTATAGGAACCATACGGCGTATCTTAGGGTTTGGGATATGGCGTATTGATCCCTGTATAGTTGTGTGTTTAATTGTTTTCTTATACCATTATAGCGAGATAGAATTTGCACTTGTCTTTTAATCTTTTATGCAGGTCCTTGCTGAAACTATGATATGGTATATTCTGAAAAAGACATGTGTTGAACTTATCCGGGCATTCTGAAGCCCTAGTCAACACACCTTTTTGCTCAAGGACTCATCTTGGAGAATTATCACGAGCAAAATATCAGGGAGTTTTCCGTTCTAATTCTATTTTCCCTTATTATTTAATTATTTTATCTATACAACGAGGACGTTGTATAATTTAAGTTGGGGTGGAGAATTAGAACGTACTTGTCTTTTTTTTACAAAATAACATGCAAAGTGCTTAATAATGGCCAAAATTAAAAAAATTAGCATGACTTTTGTAAAAATCACTAGTTACATTACCTAGCGCACTATAACCCTTGATACATATTGTGAGAATTAAGCCTATTCTGTTTCCAACTATTTACTAAAAATTCTACAAAATTATGAGTTTGCCGGTGATATAGTGGACTTTAGAACTTGACCTAGTATATCACTCGAGACCGCAATGATTAGTACTATAGATTTAGATGGAGGAACATGTTCAACTGATAAATTTCTAGGATTAAACCAAAAATAGCCTACATGTCATAAAATTAACTAACTATACTGGTTAGTTAACTCTCGTGTAACCCTCTGTTTACTCTTATTTATAGAGTAAGATTCACTAGAACAACCTGTTGAGCCATTCCTTTCTTTTTCTACACCATATTATATGTTTCGTTACACCTTTGCACCTTAGCCTACCATGTAGATTAAGCCTATTGTAATCAATTTTTCTAGTTGCTTTCGTGTAAAGTTTTGTATTTCCTATGTCAAAGTGAAATTTTTCTATCTCTATAATGGTCGGGAAATTGCATAATGCAATGGGAAAATTATGTAGCTCGTAAGTTTCGCTACTTTCGCGATTATGAATCATGTCCGAAGAAGAAGTACTACAAGGAAAAGATTATCCGTTACACCCCCAAACGGGGCCTAGTCGGAAACACGTGTCCGGGGGCGTGACGTCATAATACACATCACACAAGATACAAAGAACGACCTCTAAGGGTGCGTTTAAAATCCAACATCGTTGCATTGACTAAAATAGTTAAAGTTTTCAATACGCCCAACGATAATATGCGGAAGCGAATAAAAGGTTTTAAAGTTTGACAACGATGTTAACAAAGATAATAATAGCTTTTGAAATCGGTCCAATGTTAGGCAACACCAACAAGCAAGCAAAGACATCCATAGCTAAGCATCTGAGAAAAACATGCTAAAACGGTCAACATAAAGTTGAGTGAATTTATAGGTTTAAATTTAATATTAAAGGTGGACCACAAGTTCACAGTATACACATGACAGTTATAGGAGATACAACTTCACATAAAAAACATTTATGTTTGCACTAAGCTCATGACACTGAAGCTCAATTTAAAAGGAAGTATTTTATATTCCAAATAGTATTCCGCACCCAAAAGGTATCTGACTAGGATCACCTATTGACATTCCGACATGGTATATATCCGTTTGTTCGGACCTCCGAAACTAGTAAGCGCTACTTACCCGGATAGGGATAATTACTCCCAATAGATCTATTTACAATATTCGCGCTCACTTAACCAGTACGGTCTGTTAAGCAATTGACGATTCATTATAATTTGGGCATTAGTGGTCTATTCGCTACTAGGCAACACATAATCAGGAAAAGGAAACGTAAAGTAATTGTGTCCATAGTTTGAAAACAAGCAATGTTTCTAACCCCAAAATAGTAAAATAAAAGTAGTAAAACATGGGGCTATGAACTCACCTTAGCAAAATGAGAAAATGATAATCACGCAAGTAAAAGATGATATAGAAATCTAGCCGCGACCTAGAATAATAACGCGTATCAGAAACACAGAAATCATGCCAAGAATTGCACAATATGTCCATCACCAAAATACATCCATGTGTGTTTGCTTTAGTTTGATTAACAAGACGTGATGAAATGAAATCATATAGTTTTTCGTTAAGTTTCGGCGTTTATCTGTGCATATCCAAAAGTTTCCATTTTTAGTAAGTTTCTATTTTAGGAAAGATTTAAGTTTCGGGACGTTAATACCGTCCCCTATATTTGTTAAGTTTCCATAAGTCAAAACGCAATAACTAGCCTTAATTACTTAACTTCTAAGTCCGTTCTGCTAAATTCTTACCAAACTTACTATTTTTAGTAGAGGTGGCAAATGGGTTGGGTTGGGTTGGTTTGGGTCATGGGTCAAATGGGTTATGGGTCCAATGGGTCAACATGAAGATAACTATTCAAAGTTACAGTAACTCAAGTAAATTAGGAATAATATCACTGATTGATTATGAACGTAGCGCGCACTCCAAGGAATCTAACCTAATACGTCATATTGACCTTGCTAGATACGGCGTATCGAGTTTTTTTCAGACACTATAAATAGAAGACTCAAAAATGAGTTTTCAGTGTGCAATATCATATTCTTTATACCATACTCATTAAAGATGAATTTTAGAAGAGAAGATCAGCCACCAAGGTCAAGCATTGATCACGAATCCATAGAAGACATCGTGGAAATTTTTACTCCTCTTATCGTTCAATTTTCATTGTTTGATTACACTTGTAAAATTACAATGGTTGTGGCTAAAACCACTCGGGTATAAGCCATCTTAATGAACGTTTAATGTTTAGGTTTAGTTTTTAAATCGATTTCTTAATTTATCATTGTGATTTGTTTAATTATGTTATCACCTCATATTGTTTATGTGTGTTGAATATGCACCTATCATTTCAATTGGATCTAGTGATACGGACCCAAGTAAATCTAGATACCGGAGATAAGCTTCTCCAATTGTGTTTAATATTACTCGGACCAATAGGATTCATAAATAACGTTTTGGTCTTTGTCTTTAAATTATGATGCTTAGTTGAGGAACCTGTAGGTGGACCCGTTTATCTTTCAGCAATCCTGCCCTCTTAATTTAACTGATAAAGATTTGATAGTGACTACCAGTATATGAAACCCGTCAAACAATAAGTGGTTAAAGGTCCCTTATGCTAGGGTTTTAACAGGATCACTAACTACTACTGCTTTGAATTTCCTAAGATAGATATAATTAAACTGTGACATCGTCAATTTTCAGAACTTAAATGACTATTTACTTTTACCTCTTTGACTTTTCGGGTTTAACTTGACTTTTGACTTTTTATTTTTCAAGTGAAAACAATTATCGCATAACTGATAATTTTTTCAAAACTTATTTTAATAATAAATCATAATGATTATTACATTATTATCATTATAAATTTTTACTTCTTCAAACTTATTCGGGTTGAAAACGGGAACATGTACCAAGGCGTAAATAATTATAATATATATATATATATATATATATATATATATATAATAATAATAATCAAAATTTATTTAATAAAAATACTTAATAAATTAGTTATCATTTTATTTAAAAATATTTATCATTAACGTGAGACTTTGCGAGTTAACGATTTTAATTTACAATACAAGTTACCGTGAAACCGTGCCTAAAATAAGACGAAACAACCTTTTAAAATGAACGTTACAAAACATTTATGAAAAATAGTCAAGTAAATACTTATTTTCGATGGAAAAAATTATTTGGAAAAATGGCGCATCGCCTTTTTTGAATCATCCGTTAACTTGCCCAAACAGACCCCGAACCGTTATTAACCAAAAATTACCCAAAAGTTTTCACTTCAGTCCCTCTAGTAATCTATTTTCGAAATTCAATCCTAAACTATTATACACATATCATTTTTTTAACTTTAATATAAATATAAAAACTTTCTACATTTTTCTTATAACAAAAACACAACATAACCCTAATTCCCTCATCCCCCTCCTCTCCAATTTTTTCGCAACCGCCTCGGCCCCCGGCGCCGGCGCCAGGAAAACTTTCCGGCGGTATTTTTTTTTTTTTTTTTTTTGTTTTTTTTTTTTTTTTTTCCGGCGAGCATCCATCTTTTTCGATGACTTTTCCAGCGATATTTTTCCGGCAATCCTCACCACCCAACCGCCAATACACGCTCCACCACTGCTAGCCAGCCTCCTGTTTCCACCTTCTCCTTCTTCACTCGCAAACCCACTCCCACCACCGCGACCACGTGGGGGGGCTGTGGGTGGCGGATCGGCCACTAACCGTGGCGGGGAAGGCATAAAACCTCCTAAAAATCCTTGATATATTGCCTATTTTCCATGCATGGTGGTTACATCAAGTGTAAACAAGATTTAAAAATTTGGTGGTTGATTTTGGCCTTGGTTTGTGTCGAATAGGGTTGTCCGCAGCCAAACCACCGTCGTGGTGGGGGCCGGACGACAGAACATCCACCACAGCCGCACCTTGTGGTGTTGGGCTGTGATGGCGCAACCCCGCGAGGTGTCTCACGGTGGTCAGCCGCCTAAAACCACCGCTGTGGTGGCGGCCGGACCCATAGAGACCACCACAGCCGCACCTTATGGTGTCGGGCTTGTGGTGGTGATACCCCCGTTGTTATTTTATTTGTTATAGCTCGTTTTGGTTGTCGATTGATTTTCTGATGTAAAAGCGTAGTTAAAAAGGGTGTTTGGATTTGCATGTAATCTGCCATTAGGGGCATTTGGATTAGTTGATAACAGCCCATATAGGGGTGTTTGGATCTTAAGTTTTGTCTTTTATTGGGGGTGTTTGGGACAGCAGCCCCTAAATAAGGGTGCGTTTGGTTTTACTTGTATTGGATATTTATGTGAACTTAACTAGTTGTTAACTATGGAACGCGAAAAATATGGTAATATTGATTGATAAAAGTGGGAAAATTATGTATTTTATATACATGGAAACGTTGTATTAACGGCAAGGTCATGCCGAAATTTCTAAAAAAAATTATATACTTAGCGTTTTTCACTTAAAACTTTTATTATAATATAAACCCGATAAAATGGACTAAATAATAGTCGTAAGGATATTACATATATAGTTCTAATAAAAAACGCCTAGAAAAACACGGAATAGTAACTTATAAAATATCATTTTACAAGTCACGACTAAAATAATAATATAAACTTTTATAAAAATTGTAAATACATTATTGTCTAATTTATAACCTTAAAACGTACGTTTACGTTTATTCAAGAAATCTTTCACGAATAAATGGGTAATTTCTGAACGTATGTTGGATAATATTATTTTAAATTAATATTTCACATTTCTTATACATATAACACTTACAAAGAATTAATACTTACAAATAATATACTTTAAATAATACACCTTCGAATATTTACATTTGGACATATAATTTTCGACATAAATTACTCGCGTCCGTTTTCGTATGTAATATATATGGAATATATTACATACTATGTTTTATCATTTTGATTGTTTTATTTGGTCAACGTCCAAAGTGTTACAATTTAGAAATTGAGTCTTTTATTGATGTGTCATGTCGATGTAACTATCCATCGGAAAAACCCCAAAAATATATCCACCTAAACGAATGGACGTGGTAATAGTGCATAATTACACATACCGTTATCTATCAAAAACCATAGACATAAATGACAAAAAAAAAAATGTACCAAAAATACATTGTATTTGTATGTTTTTCATTTAATTGGTGCAGGAAACGATATCCGAGAAAAGAACGAAAAAATCAAGCAAAATGGACAAAATTCCGAGCACAAAATGGTGTAAAGCGGAAAAGATCCACAGTCAAATCAAAGTCAAAAAGTCAACCAAAGTCAAAGTGGGGGGGAGGGGCAAAGTCAACCCCCTAGAAAGTCATACGGTCAAACCCGAAGGCCGTAAATGTGAAGAAATATTAAAATGGGACCCAACCACCGCTTAACCCATCTAAGAGGCTCCTGTGTCAGCCCATGTTAAAATATCACGAAATTTTTTCACAATGCCAGACATATCAGACTTTAACAAGCATCAAAAAAGCCCAATTCCACTTTTAATACACCACGGCACAAAAAATGCTAATTAAAAGCCCAAACTACCAATAACCCACATCACCCCTTAACCCCATTAGCTCTAAAACCCATTAACAACCCAATTAACGCAAACTCAAACTCCATAGGTTTAATTCGCACAATAGGACTGATATCCGTGTAGAGGATAGACAAGTCTAAAACACACCCTGAGGGACTGATCCTGCCAAAACCCACAAACTTATGAGCTCCACAAGGACTTTCGGTGTAATACCACATATATACATGAGGGGCCATTTTTGCAAATGACTAAAACCTTTACCCTGTTAACTCAAACACACAGTAACAACAAACCTTCCCGCCAAAATAAACCCATCTCCCCTGTCCCTTTCCTGCAACCTCGACCACTGTTCCCTTCACCCCAAAAACATCACCATCCTTCACCCCACCTCACTAAACACCAAATACACCTTGGCAATCCCTAGCAAAGCCATTGGCTAATGAAAACGACAAGTAATCAAGGGTTATGATGATTTGACTTTGGGACCAAGGAATTTCAAGGGCCAAGATTGACTAGGGTTTCTCCTCATAAAGAAAACACAACAAGCACAACTATGAAGACCATCAAGACTTATAGTTTTAGTATAAATAGGCATATTGTAGCTTATTTAGTTTTTTGTCGAATTTTAATGTTTAGAAGGCAAAAGCTTGTATTCACAAATTTGTACCATTTTAATTACTGCATTTTAATATAACTTGTCATTTAAATTTCAGTCTTTTAAATACTTGCAATTTATTTTTAAGCAATTTACTGTTTTATTTTACATACTTGTCATTTAAGCTACTTGTCTTTTAAATACCTTGTTTAAGCTCTTATATAAGCTTTTAAGTGATTACAAGCTCATATAAAAGGTTATTTCATTTTCTGTCAAAAATATCAAAAAAACCAAAAAAAAAACCAAAAATATCAAGAATCTGTCAAATCAAAAGGAGCAAGGTGTATTAAGGAAGGCCTTTGGTTTAGAGCTTATGGGAAGCATATAGGTTTGTTTTTAAGCTTTTGAAAGCTTATTCTCTTGCCAAAAAGCATAGGACCTTTGTAAGCTCACTTTTTACATTTTTGCTTATTTTACTAATCATCTGCTTATCATTGCTTTTTCTTGCTTATTTATGTGTTTTATGCTTATATATGCTTGTTTAGTGCTTATATGTCCTTAGTTTGTGTTTTTACTTGAAACTGCCTTATTTGCCTTATAAACTGCTTTTTACTTATCTGCTTATTTAACTGCTTATTTGTGTGTGCTTTTTGCTTATTTTTACTTATCTTAGCTTAGTTGTCATTTGTTTTCAAAACACTGTGCTTAAAACTCCAAAAATCAGTTTTAAAATTGAGTTTTCAAAATTAAAGGGGTGTTTGGGTCAAGGGTTTAAAATGGGTAAATTTGAGTAAAAATCAATTTGGGTCACTTGGCTTACTTTAACAAGCATATTTAAGTAGTTTTTAATCTGTTTTTAAAGGTTTTTAATTTAGAAATTTTGTTTTAAGATTTTTCTAAATGAGCCTTTGAATCTGTGGTGACATATTTGATTCAAAGAGCTTATTTGATTAAACTTTTTAATCCAGTTTTTAGTAGTGTTTTTGTGTTCATTGAAGTGTCTTAATGCAGTAGAGTATTAACCTTTTAGTTTACTTTTGTGTTATATCAAATTTGTCTTAGTCTAGTCAAGTGTTTTTCAAGTTTAAATAGCCCTTTTTCTCCCTCAAATCTCAGATAGTTAGAATTGTTTTTAGGTTTTAAATTTTTGAATACAAGCTCACTTGTTGGTGTTCTAAATATGTTTTAACTTATTTTTCCATTTTAACTTATTTTCCTAGCTTATTTTTTATAAGGCTGCTTATGCCATTTGGTCTTTGAAAAAAATCCCAAAAAAGTCAGCCAGCTGCTGAGTACAATACCCTATTCATTGTACTTTTGGAAGCTTATTTTTATTCAAAAATCTTTGATCTTTGCTGTTTATAAAGCTTGTTGTAACCAGCTTTAAGTTAATACACGCCCTTGGTTGCCATAAGAGATCCCTTAAGGTGTTTAAAAATAAGCCCAAAAGTGAACCCTTAGGCTGTTTTGCATGCTATTTTACCCTATAGTGCTTGTTGCTTATTTTAGCTTTTCTGTCTGTTCTTATGTGCTTATTTTTTGTTGCTCTTGCTTATTAGATGTAAGTGATTATCTGCTTTTGCTTATTTAGTTTTTTTTGCTTTGCTTATTTGAGTTTAAAAAAGCCCACCAGTTAGCATTAGTATACTTAGTGCTTATTTGCCATATTTGCTTTTCTGCTTATTTACTCTTGCTCATTTTGCTTATATTTGCTTATTAGGAGTAGGGTAGGATTTGCTTTAGCTTAATTTGCTTTTTCACTTGCTTATTTGGCCCTAGAATAGCTTAGCAGTTAAGCCTTTTAAGACTTAGTGTAAAAAGTGAACTGCCAGCTTTTTATTAGCTTATATCCAGCTTATTTTTCGGATTTATTAAAAGTCCCCTTTTTTAATATTGCTTATTTTCTCTAGTTTTATAAGTTTTTTTAAAAAAAAGTTTTACAAAAAGGGGAGGCCAAGACTCGAACCCTGGACCTCCCCCTTTATACTAAACGCCTCACACATTACTCTCTACTACAAGTCGCCCTTGGGTCTTCTTCATGACAGCTTATTTGTGTTTAAAATAGCCCAACAGTTAGCTTAATTAGGACTTAGTGTAAAAAAGCCCTTTTTGTTACTTTTTAGCTTATTTCAGTGCTTATTTGTGGTTTATAAAAAAATTGTTTTTATTAAAAATGCTTATTTTTTGGTCTTTAAGCGTTTCCATAAAAAAAATTTGCAAAATAAAATACTTTGGGAAATTGTGAAGTCTAGGGTGAGCAAGGCTCGAACCCTAGACCTCACAACCTCAACCAAAGCTTTTAACACAACACACACAAACCACTCCGCCCTTGGGTCTTTTCCGTTCTAGTTTGCACACATTAATCTTTTATACACGTTTTTCCCATTTTAGCTTATAAGCCTTTTCGGCTTTTTCCCAGCTTATTCAAATAAGCTGGCAACACCATTTTATTTTTCATAGATTCTACTCATTCCAAAGTACTTTTCTGTATTTTTTCAGATTTTTCTCGTTAAGTTTAGTATTTTTAATCATTTTTTCTTATTAAAACAGTTTTTAATTCATAAAAAATTATTAAAAAGTCAAAAAAATATAATTCTTTTTTTCAAAATTTTCTTTTATCATTTAGCACTTAGGAAAAATAGATTTGCATCCGTAGGGTCGAAATTTCAAAATTTCGTTCTTTAAAGAACGGGTTTAAGATCCCGTTCTCGTTTTTAGGTTTAAATCATTTTTAGCTTTCGTTTTTAGGTTTTCTTTAATCGTTTTTGCATTTTAATCTTAGAAATTAGAAAATCCAAATCCAAATCTCTTAATCCATTCAATTCACGCGATCACAAACGTTCTCGATTTTCAATTCGCACCTCGTTGGGAGAACGACCCGGGGGATTTTTGATTTTCCTTTGGTCAAAAGGAATTGATTTGAATCTCTTGGAATTCTTACTATACTATATTATAATTGAATTATAATCTAACCCTAAAAAGTTTGGTTATCATTTTGGCGCCGTTGCCGGGGAGGTGTGTTGCGACAATATCGTTACGGTTTGACGATTAGTGGGGAGGTCGTGAGACAATTTTCGTGTTTCGTTTGAAGATTAGTTTTTGAAGACCCTTCCTCGTGAAGTTATTATTTTCTGTTTGTGAATATATTTTCTTATTATTAAAAAATTAAAAAAATACCAATAACTTCTTTCCTAAGTTGAAAGTACCAAAAAAATAAAAATCCAACAAACAACATCGTGATGTTATCGTGATTATCGACATCACCTTTGAATTACAAAATTTAAGGAGGTATGAAAGGTGGGCTTGATCCGAGGAACATGCACAAAATCGGAAGAACGCTTTTAATATCCGCTTGGTGATGCTAATTCCTTTCGCTCTCTTGTGCGTAATTTAAAGAGCTACCGTGGACTTTTAACATTCGGTTACCAAAAATATTGTGTTTTTCTTGTATTTAGTGCATGCGCACTCGCTCTTCTTTTAATCTCGTTGGTAATTCTTCTTCTAATCCAACCACCACAAATCCGAAACATCGTAATTGTAGACGTTCAAAACAACCTTTCTCTCTTGAAGAATTACCCATAGCTACGATGGCCGATCAACGTACTATGGCGGAATTGCTCCGTGCACCCACCGAGGGTTATGCGGAGGCAATCGTGGTTCCACCAATTCTTGCTGAGCATTTCGAGCTTAAGCATAGTCTCATTAATATGATGACTTCGGACAAATTCTTCGACTTGGAGGAAAGACTCAAATCCTCTTTGACACATCCGTGGTTCATCAAAATAACTTCCACTTATTATATATACAAGGATGTGCCGAACTCGACGATTAAGCTCATGCTTTTTCCTTTCTCTCTTGCGAGGGCAGCCCGTCGTTGGCTCGAAAAAGAACCCCCTCGTTCTATTCTCACTTGGGAAGATCTTATGTCCAAAATCATTAACGAATTCTTTCCTCCCCAGAACGGACAAATCTCCGAAAAGAATTTTCCAACTTTGAAACACGTTTTGGAGTATCGTTTCATGAGGCATGGGATCGTTACAATGATCTCCTTTCGTGTTGCCCTCACATTAGTTTTTTTGGTTTTACCAAATTGCATCAACTTGATACTTTCTACAATGCCTTAAACCCAACCGACCAAGATTCTTTGAATTCTGCCACCGGTGGTAATCTTTTAGAAAGAAGTACTCGAGATGTGTTGATGATTGTTAAAAACAAATCCAAGGTCCGTAATTCACGAAATAAATCGATTGTTTCTCAAGTGAAATCAAGTGATGTTAATTCTTCCTCTCCCTCCGAGATAGCCAAACGTACTCATGCAGTAAATCAGCAAACAAGTGCTGTGACTATCGCCATGACTGCTATTCTCAAACAATTTCAAGCAACCCCACCTCCAGCTTTTGTAAAAGCCGTTGAGGAAGTTTGTGTTACTTGCGATGGTGCTCATCCTTATTATTAGTGTCTCGCCGCCGATGGTAACACTTTCCCAGAATATCGGGATAATATTCAAGGATACGTTGCAGTAGCCGCGGGTAACTACAATCAGGGTAATTCCGGTTATCGTCCTCCAGGTGTGGTTAATCAAACTAGACCACCGGGTCTTGCTCAACCAAACGTGCAAAATAATCAAAACCGGTTTAGCCAACCTCAAGGATATAACCGAGGAAACAATTTCAATCAAAATGCAACTTATCAAGCTCCAATTCAACAAAACCAAAGTGTTCCTTTAAATAAGTTGGAGAAAATTAAGAAAATGAATGATGTTAATATAAAAGCCATGCAAGCTCAAATTAACAATGTGAAAAATAAGTTAAGAAATGAAATGCAAACTTCGATTCAAACTTCAATGTCAAATCAAACCAATGAGCTTAAGAACATGATGGCTAGCTTTTTCCAAATGAACACCGCTTCTACTTCGGGTATGGGATCTCTCCCAAGAAACACCATTGCTAACCCGAAAGGTGAATTGAAAGCCATTACCACTCGAAGTAGTCTTGTTCTTGATGGACCTTCCATTCCTATGCCTCCTCCATTCATTAATCCGGAGGAGGATGAACGTGTTGAGGACACTTTAACGGACCAGGAACATGATGAGTTTACCATTAAGGTCCCACCTTCTCTTGTCCAAAAAGCTAAACCTCCTTCACAAAGAAATTTTGTGGTTCACCAAAGGGATCCTCGTCATCCTCATATCCCTTATCCGTTAAGAATGAACCAAGAAAAACAGAAAGAAAAAGATGAAGTCCAAATCCATAAATTTTGGCAAATGTTCAAACAACTTCACATCAACATCTCTCTTGCCGATGCTTTGATTCTAATCCCTAAATACCAAAAGATGCTTAAAAGTCTCCTTTCCAACAAAGAGAAACTTTTAGAGCTAGCAAATACACCCCTCAATAAAAATTGCTCAGCGGTTATCCTAAAGAAGTTACCCGAGAAACTTGGAGACCCTGGGAAATTTCTCATTCCGTGTGGTTTTAGTGAGCTCAAGTGCAAGGCCCTAGCCGATCTAGGTGCTAGCATAAACTTGATGCCACTCTCGGTGTGGAAAAAGTTAGGATTACTCGAGCTTATTTCCACCCAAATGACCCTTAAACTTGCTAACCGGGAGATTTGCACTCCAGTTGGAATTGCAAGAGATGCCTTTATTCTGGTTGGAAAGTTCACATCTCCCGCTGATTTTTTAATTGTTGATTATAAGAGCGATCCACGAGTCCCCCTCATCTTGGAAAGACCTTTCTTACGGACCGCTCGTGCTTTAATCGATGTTCATGAAGAAGAAATGATTCTTCGTGACGGTAATGAAAGATTAACCTTGAATATGAGACATGACACTTCAAGCTATTCAACCCAACCTCATCAAGAATCAATCAACATGATTGATGTCTATAATGTTTCACATGAGAAATATCGTGAAGATTTGTTTGTAACAAATCATCAAAGTGGCAATCCCACTTTTTCTTCTCATACCGATTTAACTTCACCGGAAGTTATCAATCAATTGAGTGGCAATCCCACTCCGATTTCGAAACCCGTGACCAAGTCTTCTTCTTCTTCCCCTACACTTACTTCCATCGAAGAAAGTGATTTAATTTGGGAAGAATTCGAAGCTTATCTCGCAAGTGATTCATTTCCACCGGGAAATAGTAATCCTTCATCTCCTCTCCCTCCTTTTCATAATTCTTTAAGTGGCATTACCAATTCTTCTTCACCTAGTCTCTCGATTTCTGAGACTAGCGACTATTTTCTTGAGGAGTTCGCAGATGAACTCGCTCTTATCATATTTCCACCGGGAAATGATGATCTTCCCTTTGATGCTGAATCCGATCTTCGAGAATTAGAGTATTTGCTTAACCATGATCCTATCAAGGAAATGGAGTCTATTCTCGAAGATTCGGTTAATAAAAATTCTCCTGATGACAATCTTGTTGATACCCTTTTTGAGATGTTCACCAATGGACATGCTCTTGATTACTCATCCCCACCATTATGGGATGATTATGATGGTGAACTTTTTGATCTTGAGACCGTTAATGATAATACTTATGATGATCCATTTGACTTCAAGGAAGAGAAAATCAAAGATTCTAAAATCTTGATTGATGAACTTGATCCACCTAGATTAAGTGATTTCCTTCCTTCCCCCGAGTGTGATTTGGTTTTCTATAAGGATTTTTCCTGGTGGATCGCTTTTGTCTTCGGACCAACAACGAGGGACAAGGGGGGGGGGCCCCCCCCCCCCCCCCCCGGGATAAATTTAATCCGGGTATACTCATTCATGAAAACCTCTTTGAAGTCACCAACTGTGCAACACCGAAAAAGAATGTAAAGAAGCCACTAATGCTTCTTTAATTCTTGAGGATTTTAATCCTCCTCTTTATGAACTTCCTTTCCAAAGTTGTTCCCGGTCTGAAAACTCTATCTCGTTTTCATCCCGAAATTATTCATCGGGGATTATCACTTCTAAAGGAGATTCTACTTCTCTTCTCCGAAATTATCTCATCGGGACTTAAGCTTCATAGTCATTAGGCTTTAAAACTTCCAATCTTTTTCATCAGAAAAGCCCGATGTTGATTCATGGAGACAACACTCCTAATTTGGGTGTTCGTCATCCCCATTTCTATCCCCCTTGACAAGCTCAAGTATGGGGGGATCGGGTCAAGCTAAGTGACCTAAAACAAGCGCTTCGTGGGTGGCAACCCATGCTTATCCTAGTATTATCGTAGTAGTAGTATGGTAGTTTAATAGTAATGAATAAGTGTTTCTTTGTTGTGAGAGGCTCGCCTTTTTCCTTTTCCGTGTTTTGTGTTTTATGTTGTAATGTCCAGGATGTCCCGGATTTTTGAAGCCTCTCGTGCTCTCGGTTTTGTCCTTCGATCACTAGAGCTTCACATCCTCAGCTTCATTTTAGGAATCCAATATCTAAATCTTATCGACTAACGTTTATCTTTAAGCATACTTAATAAACGGCTTAGGATTTGCGTAGAGACCCTTCTTAAAACATTGAGGACAATGTTTAATTCTAGTATGGGGGGATCTATCGATTTAATTGTGCCTGCAGTCGTTGTTTTCGCGTAATCCCGTTTTTACCACCAAAATTTCAAAAAAAATGAAAAAATTTAAAATTTTTCAAAAATAAAATAAGTGTTTTGTCACAATTTTGACTTTCCTACTGGGTAGAATAAGAATAAATTTTGACTCGATCGAGCGTGTTGAGCTCTAGCTTGTTCCTTAACTTTTAGACTAAGCGTTCGCGGATTGCGAAGAACGAAAAATGATAGAGTTAAGTGTGAGTTAGATGCTAAACAAGGATTATTTGGAAATCTTACAAGCTCATGTGTGTAATTTGTGGTTTTTTCTCCCATAAGCTCCTAACCGGACTAATAATACGTGCTATTTTTGAAAATTAAACTTAAATCAACAATTTTTGAAGTATAGTCGATATCAATAATTTTAGTTCAAATTTATACTTAAATTTTCTCTATATCGTGGTAATATAAAGTGTAATGAAAAAAAAATGATGAATAAGGTAATAATATAAACTGTGGGCTGATAAAAGTTTGCTGCATCTTGCCGGCTCACAACCGATGTTGCAGCCTTCTAAAGAAAGCCCATAGTAAGAATAATAATCCGAGACCGATAAAAGTTTGCTGCATCTTGCCGGCTCACAACCGATGTTGCAGCCTTCTAAAAGGTCGAGGATTTCATTAGTTTAATGGATGTGTAATTATATTAAGTGTAATAAATGTGATTTAATAAATATAGGGAAAATCTCTTTTTCTTAAATTTAAATATGCTTTTGAACTAAGACTATTTTATTTTAAGTTTTTCTAAATAAGCTATGTATATACGGGAAACCTAAGAGTTTTTGAAACCAAAGGTCCGTGAGTCCCGATACTAGTCTCTGTGGGGTGTCAAAAGCCTGGTCACTTAGCCGCAAGGTTGGGATGTGCCGAGACGAAAGTCGCTACATGGGATGATCTCGCCTTCAAACTCATTATTCTCGGGTGGAACGTGAAGCATAGAATTTTGCAAAACGTTGATCCATGGTTGAAATTCGAAATGGCACATTCACCTAATATATAATAATTGTCAGGAGTGAAAAGTTCACAAGTTGCAAATATGAGTAGTGTTAGCATCTTAACTTATATTTAACGGTGATTTCGTTTTAAGCTTGGTTTGGAATAAGTGAAAAGTCAGGGACGATGAATTTATCCTTTTTAGGGGCATTTTAGGATTGAAATGCATCTTGTTCTATGATCCCTAAAGTTATAAAAATAACGAAAGTCAAATAAGTTAGTTAGTTGCTTAAAAAGAAAAGTACAAAAAAATGAGAAAAATGAAAAGAACAAAAATATGTGTAGGAATAAGTGAATACATTTAAAAATGGTAAAAACGGGGCTTTTCAAAACTTATGATTCTTTCATTCCCCTTGACGAACACTTTGCTACTTTTTGAGGTAATTAGTCGAGGGGGATTGAGATTCTTAGTTTTCTAAGTGCTTACTTATAGCATTGCGTGAGGACACGCAATAGTTTAGTATGGGGGATTTTGGTATGTGCTTAATTACACATACCATTTTCCATTTAAACCGGACTTAAATGACCAAAAACGTACCAAAAATACTTTGTATTTGTATGTTTTCATTTATATTGTGCAGGAAACGGATATCCGAGAAAAGGACAAAAAATCAAGCAAAAACGGACCAAAACCGAGCACAGAATGGAAAAGCGTGGAAAAACCAAAGTCAAATCAAAGTCAACCCTGAAAAGTCAACAGTCAAAGTCAAAGCCGTAATCGAAGAAATGATAAATGGGCCCACCCGTACCCATCTAATGGGTCGGGTCAACCCATTTATGCATTATGAAGACTTAAGGGCCCAAATACCTTTTTACACCACAAGGACTTATCTTGCAATACCTTACAACAAACTGAGGGACCAGTTCTACCTATTCTTTAAACTGTTATAACCTCATGGACTGTCCTTGCAAACTTACATATAACATTGAGGGACTTAAACTGCCATATCTATAAAACTTTAACATCACTAAGGACTAACTGTGCAATGTTGCATAACACTTTGGAGGGCCATTTCTGCCATACCTCCAAAGTTGTATTACACCACATGGACTTCTTTTACAATAACAAGATACGAGTTGGGGGAGATACCACAAAGGTGTCTATACACTAAACTTATAGCCGATTTAATTCAAAAACAGTTATAACCCCAACCTTCGCCAAAATGCCCCTTCACTCTCAAACCACTCCTGATACCTCGTTTTTTAATGTCACAAAACAAAAAATAAAAAATTACTTACAAACCATCTCTTTCCTAATCCCACCTCGCTCACTCTAAGTGACACCTTGGCTAATCCTAAACCCTTATTGGACATGAATATCATTGGCATGTGATTCATGGAAGTGGGCACCAGAAAAATTCAATGGCCAAGAATTGACTAAGGATCTCACTCAACAACACAAACACAAGCTTTGAAGCCATCTCACTAAAAGGAAGACAAAGAAGAGTTCACGACTTAGTGTTTGAGTATATATAGGACTATTTGTATGGATCATTGTTCCTTAGTCGTTATTTTTGTGTTTAGATAGGCATAAAGCTTGTAAACTTAATTATGTACCATTTATAGTTAGATATGAGTAAAAGACTCGGTCACCCCGTAGTTTATGGTTTATATAGTTTCGTAGTTTTAATAGTTAATCGTATGTCTTTTGGTTTTAAGCCAGGTTCTAATATCCGGTATTTTGTAAAAACTATATAAGCCTCTTCTAATTTGGAAAGTGGTAAGCTTTAGTCATTATTCTTTTTCTAATTAAATACACTTGGTTCTCTCTCTAGGAACCTCCTCATGTGTTTCTCTCTCTAGAAACTAGGCCCAAAATCACAAGATTCCATCACCCGTGTTATGATTAAAACACACCTACAATGCATAAGAGCTACGAGTAGATTCTCGTGGTTGATTTGGTGGTGTTAAATCAAGATTAAATTCAATCCTTCGTGGGTTCATTTTGAAGCAAAAAAGGCCACGATTCAAAATCAAATTAGGCTTGTTTGTTTGTTAAATCATGTTTTCCTTTGTTTCTTTATTATTTAAAAAGGTTAGATTGTTACCATATCAATGGTTACATAAGCATCTTTTCGTTTTTATAAGCTTAAAAGGGTTTGGCATATTTGAGTGTTCTTGGTGGGGTTTGTTTGGGATTTTGAAGATCCACAAGGAAAATCGTGTTAATGTATGCTTAATCTTTGATTACCAACTTAGTTTTATGCAATTGTGAAAGCTTATTTGAGGAAAGAAATAGCTTATTTGGTCTATTTAGTCCTATTTCGAAATTGAAAAGTTTCATCAAGGCGGTTTGCTCTAAAATTATTAATATTTCTTTGGTGGCGTGTTGACAGGAAAGGACAGACAAGATCCACGTTTTAAGGAAGAGGTAAACGGCGAGTTGACCAGGTCAAAGGCGAGTTGAGTTAAAAATTAGATTTTATTTACGGCGATTTGCTATAAAAGGTTGACGGCGAGTTGCCAAAAATCTGTGGCGAGTTGGTGTTTGTGTGGCGGGTTGACAGGTTGCCAAGGCGGTTTGAATATAATATTGGCCAAATACAATCGTTACTCTGCCCAATTTCAAAATCCACGGCGAGTTGAATAAAAAATTAAGACGGCGAGTTAACAAAAGACACGGCGAGTTGCTAATTATATGGCGATTTACCAATAGGCAGCGAGTTACTCTAGGCAGCGAGTTGAACTCACAGGCGGCGGTTTGCCTCAGTTTGGTGGCGGTTTAAGCACTTTTTCAGTGGCGGTTTGCTACATGTTAGGAGGCGGTTTGCTTAATATCCAGACGACACCCTTTTCGCGACACTTTT
This sequence comes from Tanacetum coccineum, assembly GCA_026074375.1. Lineage (NCBI taxonomy): Eukaryota > Viridiplantae > Streptophyta > Magnoliopsida > Asterales > Asteraceae > Tanacetum > Tanacetum coccineum. Next base: position 59,829 of record BQNB010013658.1, read on the forward strand.
TGGCGGGAAAAATTAAGTATATTGTAATTTTTTTTCTATAGCTTTTTAACTTATTTTTACATCAAACTTAAATTTTGGTGATAAGGTGATTTGTTACTTCAAATTTTTATTTGGACACTTTAGGGTCACTTTTTAGGCAGAAAAAATTAAGTAAAATTATTTTTCTTATAGCCTTTTTTTGCTTATTTTTACACCAAATTTAGATTTCTGGTATAGGGTAAAAAAATTCATAATCCAATGCTGTCAAATTCAAACCAAATCATCAACCATAATCCAAATTAAAACCATCAGCTATGGATTAAACTGCATTTAATCAAACAACAAACTACCTTAACATCAAACAATTATTCCATTTCAACGGTTATCTAGTGATTTTGTAAAATCCCGTTAAACTATTATCTGGTTTTAATCGTAGATTGTAAAATCACGTACAAGTTAATTGCATCAGAAACCAATTAACACAAAATCACTTTTGAATTAATCATGATGTCTAATATGTCAGAAGATACCAGTTGCGGTCCGATAACGCCCACCAAATGCTTGTAGACCAGACTTTGAAATCATGGCAACAAGAATTCGTCTGTATTGTCTGGGAAAAGTTAATGGAGTGTATATATGTAGTGGTGTGGAGAATCTAAGGAAATCAATTACTGAAGGTCCTTTTCAAATGAGAACAATGAGAGATTTACCCTTACTGTAAGGGAGGTGAGGTGTACTTCATCTAGGTCCAGAATGTGGTAGAGTCATTGTCGACCGTTTCAGCTGAACAAAAGGGTCAGGTATAAAAGCTGACATTCGTGACTTCAAATATGGTACTTCAAGGTTATACAAAGAACATTTTCTACGTTTATCAACCACTTTATGACGCCTCAAAGATATTTGGGACAATGTGAAGATGATTTGGAAGTACTGAGTGACAAAGGATGACACGGGTTCCCCTCAATTATACGATGATTTGAACACTTTTGCCAAATCAAAGGAAGAAACTTTCATGTATACTATGGTCAGTTTACAAAGCTCATTAATGGACTGAGAAACTCAAGATGACCATGCCTAGAATGCAGCTTAAATCTAAGTTTTGTGAACAAATGTTACTGATGGAGTAGATTCATAATAAAGTTTAAACTTAACAGAGGTTTGAAATGAGTCTAACTTTGATCAGTTGTATGCTTACTTGAAGCAGCATAAGGTAATTGCTAATGAGATCGAATGGATGTTGGAAGAGAGTTCAGTTCAACCGACTAATGACCCCTTGGGCTAGTGTTCTTAATGCATCAAACAGAAGTATCCAACCCAATCATCCTGAGTCTCCACAATCTCAAATCAACCATCACTTGTTGATAACTTTCAACTGGACTCAGGAAGCACTTCAACTGACAACTTGATCGAAAGTCTAACCAACACACTTACCCTCCTCACTCAATCGTACAAATCACATCTTCCTCAAACAAACAATCAACTCAGAACGTCTTCTAATGCAAGGAATAAAGCTACGGTTCAAGACGGCAGAGTTGTGGTTCAAGATGTCCGTAGAAGATACAATGAATAATCAGGGGTAAGCCATTTCAGGTGAACAATGCAAGAGGAAAATGTTGTAGCTGGGAATGTTGGATGGTCAGACAGAGATGGAAATGTGAATCCTGGTCAGTCTTAAACCGATATGTGTTACAAACTGCAAAGAATCGGGCACATAGATGAGAATGTCCACAACCAAAAGTGACTCAGGATTCAGATACTTCAAAGACAAGATGCTCTTATGCTATACTCATGAGAATGGTGCAGTACTGGTATGAAGAGCAGTTGTTGTTTTATTTGCAGGAGAACAGGTCACAATTTTTGATGCGATATGGATGTATTTTGGCACTCAATGTGGACCATGTCTTTGAAGCTGATCAATGTGATGCCTTCGACTCTAATGTTGATGAGGCTCCTACTACATAGACCATGTTCATGGTAAATCTTTCATCTGAAGATCCAATCTATGATGAAGTCGGGCCATCATATGACTCGAATACTCTGTTTGAGGTACAAGATCATAAACTTTCTAGATCATATGGATTGGAGTAGTATATGAAGTACATGAGATGCAAAGCGATGTACAACACAACTCGTGTTGACTCTGCATACTGACTATACGAGTGATAGGAATATATTCTGTATGATCAGTATGTGGAAGAAACGATGAAATGTTGTACAAAAGTAAATGTATTTATGTTCGAATGATGCTTGATGTCGATTTTAGATGATATGCAATGAAACTGGGTGTCCAAGTGTGTTAGAAATAATAGGGTTAAGTAGTTAATAACTCAGTGATTCTGAACCTTTGGAAGATTATAAGTAATTGGGATCAGGGTGTTGAACAACGGGGCTAAGTTTTGAATTAAATGATTATAGAACGATAGATTGATGAACAAATGAGAATATTATTCTCTGACCGAAAATCGAAAAGAAATTCTTTAAAATCGTAACTTCATTCTGCGCAATTGATCTTCGTTCTACCCTTAACCAATCATAGTTAGTGATGGAAGAAGTGTCATTTTAAAAAAGGATTTTAAACGCAAAAGAACACAAATTCTGAAGAGTTTTTAGACATAAAAAGGCTAAAAGAAAAGTTGAAGGATAGATTATAATAACAAGATCAGTTTTTTCTGTATCAAACGGTTCCCCATGATATGTAAACCAAAATGTTTAATGATGAAAAGAACAATGGTAACGATAGGCTACAAAAATCCCTTATGTCTCACATGGGCCAAGGCAGTTCAACAGCCCTCTATAATGGTCATGTATTAGTCATGACCAATCATGCATGCCTTGTTGGTACATGAACTCAGAGCGGATACTCGTGAGATATTTGAGTAACTAGGAAAAAGAATGCTTTGAGAAATGAAAAGCTCTTGTGTTGTGGAAAATAAAATTAAGATTGGACCCCCAGATACTCGAAGGAGAACTCTTGCATCCTTTGTTACTCCACCAAAGAAATCTGACCCCGGAACAGATATTTTGGGTCCATAGATGGAAATATGTCAGGATAAACGCTTGAGACCTCAGTTCCAAAACCTCCTTTCAGCATTGGACAGTGAATCCTCCAATACTCCTGTCAAGCTTGTCCCAGGTTCTTCCAACTTAAAAGTCAAGTGAAGATTAATCTTTATGTACTCACAAACTTTTTACGGAATTTGTACAAAAATTGCAAAAAGTGAATCACCCCAACAGGTGTTACAAAAGGGAAGGAGGTTTTGCGCAAACAAAAGATGTTTACCTCACTGAAGTTATTTCATTTTTCAAAAACTCTTAAGAACACTTTGCAGGAGGTCAAACGGCCCTTCTTTAAAGAGTTAAAGTAATGGAAGAAATTTTTGATCAAAATAAATGACGAAGTGGACAGAATACTGTAGACAAGCAATGTGCTGAATTGTAAAAGAAAAAACCTTCTCATTGAAATGAGAATCTGATGCTAATTGTTTGTCGAATTCAACTGTGTATGATGTGGAAAAATCACGTTGTCTATATCTTGACGTTGGAGATGTTAAAGTTCATAATGAGTCAAACTTTTTCAAAACTTGAAAGGGAATACTATTTGCAATTAAAGTATAACATCTTAAATTTTTTTTTGATAATAAACATTAATCACAAACATCACAGGAGGCTCCTGATTTTAACTCATTCTTTAAGATCAAGAATCTGGAACATCAGATTCAAGAAAAGGACAACGTGATTAGAGACTTGAAAGTTCTAGTCTCTAAAATGAATGACAGAAGTTGTGAAACATATAATGCTAAAGATGTCACTGCTCTTATTGAACAAAATGAATGTGTTAGAGTAGAACTAGAAAAGGTCAAACAGCATTACAAGGAATTGTATGACTCCATTAAGATTACGCGTGCTCACACTAGTGAAAAGACATCTACCATGTTAAATGAAATTGAGAGTCTAAAGGCTCAGTTGAGAAGCAAAGTGTCTTGTGTCACTAGTGACTCTGTCAAACCAAAAGTTCTTGCGCCTGGCATGTATGCCATTGATGTTAAACCCATCCCTCATCCCCTTAAGAACAATAAGGATTTGCTCATTTTAAACTATATCAGCAATCTTAATGGTAGTGTGGAAACAGTTATGGAGATTGTAGAAGGAAGCCTTGAGTAGATAAACCCTGGATAATAGCACTTACTATGCTTCGGTCATTAACTAAGCTATCTCAAGAATTGTTAGAATATGTGATTGGCACTTGCCCATAAAGTTTTAATGAAAGAAATAACAAGGCTCCCTCTACCCCTGTAACTAGGAAAAAGCAAGTTACATTTAATGATAAACCAGGAACTTCATCTAGCAACACATGAAAACAAAGTGCACAGGAAAGTTCAACAGACAATATCCCTGTGATTCCTTCTACAATAGTAAACACTTCCACTGAGCTAGCTGATCAATGCCTAGAAGCTAATACAAAGCACGATAGGATCTGCCAGTTAAGAGTCGCGAATAAAAAGAATAGTAGAAGTCACCCTAAGGAACAAATAAGTTTGTATTGGACAAAGTGAATCGAGTTGATTATAGATTAGATTAGCTCTAAGCGTGTTGTATCTAATTCGAATTCTGAATTTGTGGTGCCAAAAGTTGTAACAATGTTTGAATCCGCAAATAATGAAATGTGTGTTGTTAATATTTTGAATTCTATGAATGCAACCCCCACTGTTAAAACTATCTTGAATAATGGAAAGCAGATTTGGAAACCAAAAGGCAAAATGTCTAATAACAGTTTGAACAAGACCAGGCGGGTTTGTGAAAAGCAACTGGTAATAACTATTTCTCAATGTTGGTTATCAATAGAGACCCACAGAAAGAAATTTCATTAAGGAAAACATATTTTGTGGTTATCAATGGAGACACTACGGGAAAGAAATTTGCCTTAGGAGATCTGGTCCTTTAATAGGCCTTACTGTCTGTGACTGTATACTATTTCAACTAACCAACAGGACCCCACGCAAATTGGGGATCCTAAAATTCTACCCTACAATTCAACTTTTTTCAAATGCAGGTGGTACAGATCATCTTATGGTATTTGGACTCAGGCTGTTCAAAACATATGACGGGGAATCGCTCAAGGCTCAAGAACTTTGTGAAAAAGTTCATCAGGACGGGAATAATCATGTTGGTGCCATTATGGGTTATGGAGATTACATGATTGGTGACAGTGTGGTTTCTAGGGCATATTATGTGGAAGGCCTTGGACACAATCTTTTTTCTGTAGGGCAATTTTGTGATTCAGATCTTGAAGTGGCCTTCAGAAAACATTCGTGCTTTGTTCGTAATATGGATGGTGTGGACTTACTGAAAGGTTGGCGCAACACAAATTTGTACACAATATCTGTTGATGAAATGGCTCCTGTACGCATCAGTTCAGGACCCGAGCCTATCATGATGACCCCTGGACAACTCAATCAGGGTCGTCATCGCTGTCCCTACAACTACATACATTCACCAACTGATTAAGATCTGGAGATTTTATTCCAACGATGTTCGATGAAATACTTTGATCAATCTAGAGTTAGATGAACCCAGTTACCTACGGCTACTTTGTTAACACCTTAATTGTTTCTACAATACATTGTTTCTAAACGATGCTCAAAGATGCACTCCGTCTTTCCTAAGGGTGTTGCAGTGGACCAACTATCGAAGATACCTCAATTACTCAAGCTGACCTTCATCCTCTGTTAACCCTGTTGTGGAGAAACCTGGTTCTGCCACAGTTTCAACATGCTGGGGATGTTAAGTTTTAGCTAAACCCAACCAAGTGAATCAACCACCGGATCATCTCAGAAATGGACCAAGGATCACCCTCTTGATAATATCGTTGGTAATCCTTCTCGTCCGGTATCCACTAGAAAACAGTTAGCTTTCGATGCTTTGTGGTGCTGTTACCATACCGTACTGTCTAAAAGTCGAACAAGAACCTTCAAAAATGGTCGTGAATGAAGATAGCTGGTTTAAAAGCTTATGGCACAAGAGGATATTCACGATTTGGATTGACATAAAGTATGGGAATAGTACCACGCCCAGACTCTATGTAATGGTTATTGGTCTCAAGTGGGATTTACAAAGTCAAGCTTGATGAGTCGGTGATGTTTTGAAACAAGCTCGATTAGTAGTAAGGGGATATCGTAAGTGGGAGGGATATTGATTTTGAAGAATCATTTGCACCTGTTACACGGATAAAAGCCATCAAAATATTCATTGCCAATGCGGCCAGCAAAAAATATGATCATCTATCAGATGGATGTCAAAACTGATTTTCGGATTGTGTATATCTTCAAGAAGAAGTTATTTGCCAGTCACCAAAGGCTTGAGGACCCTGATTACCTACTTCACGTCTATCGTTTGATGATAGCTCTTTTTGGGTTTAAAGCAGGCTCTCAAAGGAGTGGTGATGACACACTACAAAGTTTCCTTTAGGCCAACAATTTCTTCAAGGAGCCGTGGATCCTACGTTATTCACACGCAAAATCAGGCAACATTCCTTCTCGTTCAAATATACGTAGATGATATCATTTTTGCCTCAACTGATCATAATGTGTGTAACATATTTTCAAAAGAGATGAGCTCTAAATTTCAAATGTCGATGATGGGACAAATGACGTTTTTCTTAGGCTTACAAATTTCTCAAAGTCCCGGAGGCATCTTCATTAACCTAGCAAAATTTTGCCATCGAATACTAAAGAAATTGGAAGGGATCTGTAAAGACCCTGTCGATACAACTATGGTGGATCGATTTAAAACTGGACGAGGAAGCGATTACGGATTCCAGTTTGACCAAACTCGACTTAGAGGAAGTTTGGTCTTTATGTACCTCACTTCTAGTAGACCCGACCTTGTATTCGCTGTGTGCAATCTTATGTGTGTAGATATCAGGATAAGGACTACCAAAAGCACCTTGATGCAATCAAACGTATTTTTGGTTCCTAAAAGGAAACCATTAACATGGGTCCTTGGTATACGACTAAGGACAATGCTATGTCCTAACAGCTCATGCAGTTGCGGTTCAGCGTGGGGGGATTCAGGATTCGAGACGAAGTACGTTGGGGAAGTGCTCCGTTTCTAGAGATTGATTGGTTAGCGGGTCTTCAAAGAAGCAAAGATCAGTACGGCCATCTCAACAAACAGATGCACGAATACATTGCATGTTGGATGTTGTGCTCTAAATCCTTGGATGAGTCTCAGCCTAAGAAGACTTATGCTTTTTGTTCAATAAGATTCCCTTCTGTTCTGTGATAACAAAAGTGCCATTGCTTCTAAAGCATGCAACAATGTCACAACACTACACGATACTAAGGCAATCGACAATACGACTACTATTCTATTCGAGAGCAAGTGGGAAAAATGGAGTGGTTTGACTCTACTTGTGGAAACAAACTAATCAACTGCAGTATCCTCACAAAAGCTTGACCAACGAGAGTCGTTATCGAATTTTACTCCCACGAACTTGAGGAATGAAGAGTGTAATCCCTGAAACTTTAAACGCTTCAGAAGGATTAGTGGAGTATGAGTAAATGAAGTGTCCTCTTGTATCCTTTATACATAAGTACATAAAAATAGGACTTGGTAAATATTTTAAGTCATTTGGAATTACAAAATGGTTTGCAATTACTTCAAATTTGCAACCCGGTTCTTCATTTGAAGGAAAGGATTATCGTCTGAAAAAAAAGACCACTGTTTCCTAACGCGGGTAATTCATTTTACTCCGGCTTGGATTATTACTTTTATATCTATGCAATTTGGGATTATGTACGGTTTCAGTGCTTTTTTCTTAATTCGGAAGAGAAGTCTTCTTTTTCTAACCAAATATTTTTTTCTTAATTGATTCTTCAAAATTATTTGTGTTAACACGTGGTAAAAGTGTTGTTTAAAAATCATCCGGACCATTTGGACACTCAATCAAGAACTACAGCTCTTTCATAGAAATGGGTCATCGATTGAGGGGGAGAGTGTGTTCAAATTTATGTCTGCTGTGCCGATTATTTAGAAAGTGTAACGGGGTCTTGGAGGACAAAATGAAGCTAGGACCAAATCTTCAGAGCTCTCACTGATCAACTGATGTTCCTCTAGCGTAACAGAGACAAACTAATACAACATCAACACTTTCCACACCACCACCTCCACTACAAAAACCTACAGGTCATCGAGATATTCGGGAGAAAGTTAAAGATCAGAAATCTCGAATGCATCATTAGTGGAAGACTCAGAGATATTGGCTACCAACTAATCAAGAAAGTGAATGAATTAAGGGATCAATATATTAGAAATGGCAACATACATTCTTGTAACATTTTAAGTAGAAGTAGTATGGAATTGAGTTATGTGTCAATGTATGAATCTTCATGACTTTTTCATTAACTTTAAAAAACCAGGTTTTGAGTTTTACAAAAAAATCTTTCAAAAATTATCATATCTAACACTAGAAAACATACCTCAACGATTAAGGGGGAGCATTTAATATGTTCCAATTACACAGCTTGTAACTAAAATTTGATCATACATCTAAGGTTCTCAAGGGTACTCTCCCCTCATGTGCTAAAATTTTTCGACATACCGATGCATATGTTGAGGGGTCTGGAGCTTTTTCATTGAAATGAAAAAAAATAATCGGGTACTAAACACTTGATAGTTATATCATAAGTACCTGATTGAGTTTTCAACCAGTGGGTTTTAATGGCAAGGTGAACTGTACTGAAAAACGACTGACCATGTATTTATCTTTTATAGAAGTTATAAGGATGTTTAAGGTTAGGTACTGTTCCTATGATCCTTGCCAGGAAACCGGTGGATCTACCAGGGACAATCCACTATTAAGTACAGAAGTCCTTAGGTAATGGATTAAAAGGAGTAAATGTGGAGAACAATGGGAATAGTTGCCGACTGAGATGGGCTAGTACTGGAATTATACCCAACAAGGTGCTAGTCATGAAGTCTCGGTAGCATAAAGGGTTGAGGATTGATGTGAAAAGAATTGTATAGATTAAAAGGGTGTAAAGAAAGAAGCCTCATTATCACTTTAGGCAGAAACCGGGTGTCCAATAATATGCTGTCAGAATCACAAGTTGATTGCTGACATTGAAAACGACATCATGGACCAGTGATTGATCAATGCAAACCTTTCCAGCCATTCAAGTTTCTTTTTAAAAGAGACATGTTCTGTGTTCACGGGTGATAAACAGTAATCTACTCACTCATCACTACGAGTTAGTCAGGTATTGAAAGGGTTGGCAGTCAGATCCAGCCTAGTTCGTTCACTAAAATCAAGTGCACTTAGATGTTAGAAGCCAAGAGATCATCAGTTAATCTCGTTTAGGGAACATTTCCATTATCTTGTCTCTCACACTTGGAAACAAGGTTATCTTAAGAGTCCTACGCCATTATCCTTGTGATATTGCAAGAACATCGAGTGTAGAAGGTATTCATAATGAAAGATGGAAATTCCTGCTAGAGCCACAATCAAACAAGCTCTAGGTAGGTGACTAGTGCGATTCTACAAGAATCAAACTTGTGTCTTCTGGAAGAAACGATGGTCCGATTCTACATAAATCAAAATTGTTCAGTATAAGAATTGGTCGGTTATTGAACATTTGACAAACAATCAAAACTCTCGATGTGTTACAAAAACTTTCATAATTATCACATCAATTGATTTTTCAAATTAATTTTTTCTTTATTGCTAACTGTTTTATTACAGGAACATTTAAAGATGGAGATGGAAATACCCTGTACCAGTAAGGTAGAGTCAAGTTTTAGAGCCAAATGCTAAGACAAGACCTACATTTGTTATGAAGTTATGTATAAGATTTCATAAGTATCAAAAGCTTCTGGCAAACTCTGTTATCATATTCATTTCACAAGTGCACAAAGATGGCTAATAGATTATTGATGTGAGAGATTATGTTAGGATTTATGATCTCAAGAAGTCATGATCCCAAATCAAACAAGTCAAATGTGAACAAGCTCAATTGTTATCTAAAGATCACTACAACAATGTACTAGATGTATACATGATGAATCAAAAGACTTCAGCTTGTAAGAGCTTAAGTCTAGTGTTTTAAGTGGTGACTCTTAGGGGGAGGTAGATGGAGATTGTTAGATATGAGTAAAAGACTGGTCACACCAGTATTTTTATTGTTTATAATAGTTCGTTAGTTTGAATAGTTAATCATATGTCCTTTCGGTTTTTTTAAGCGGGTTCTAAATACCCGGGTATTTGTAAAAAAACTAAATAAGCCTCTTCCACTGGAGCGGTAAGCATAGTCAATATTCTTTTTCTAATTAACACACTTGTTCTCTCTCCTAGAAAACCTCTCATGTGTTTTCTCTCTCTAGAAATAGCTAATCAATAGTATCATCACCCGTGTTATGAATTAATGATCTTCATTTTAATACTGTCATTTTAATACATTGTCATTTAAATTATCTTGTCATTTTAATTTTTGTCTTTTAATACTTGCAAATTTATTTTATGCAATTTTAAAGCTTTTCTTTAAATTATTGTCATTTAAGCTTTATTGTCTTTTAAATACTGTTCTTAAAGTTTTATGTAAGCTTTTGAGTCATTAAGAGTTTATATAAACACTTATTTCACTTTTTGTCAAAAAATCAAAAAAAAAAATCAAACTGTCAAAGCAAAAGAAGAAAGGTTTATACTGGATGGCCTTGGTTTTAGAGCTTTCATGGGAAGCCATAGGAAGATTTTTAGCTTTTGAGAGCTTTATTTCATTGCCATAAGATAAGGACCTTTGTAAGTTTCTCTTTTTCAAATTTTTGCATTTACTGTTCATTTGCTTTATTTGTGCTTATTTATGTTAGTTTATGCTTGCTTATGCTCTCTTATTGCTTATCTGTCTTTTGTTTAAGTCTTTGTTCATAACTGTCAATTTTTAGCTTGGATCACTTATTGTTGCTTGCTTATTTATAAGTGCTTATTACTGCTCTTTGTATGCTTATTGTTGCTTAACTTTGCATGTTAGCTATCTATTTTTCAAAAACTTGGTTCAAATCTCTACAAGTCAGCCTTAAAAGTGATTTTTCACTCTTAAAGGGGTGTTTGGGATAACAGCCCAAAGTGGGTCATTTTGGTTTAAAATCACTTTTGGGTCACTTGGGTAATTTGTGCAAGCCATTTTTTGTTAACTTAAGCTGTTTTCAAAAAAGTTTTAAGTTCTTAATATTTGTTTTTAGGTTTTTCTAAAAGATTCTTTGAAACTGTGGTGACAACAGTTTCACAAGTGCTTATATGATTAAGGCCTTTAAAACCTGTTTTTGAGTCTTATTTTTCAGTCATTTTAATGTTCTAATATAGTAGGTTTTGTGTCCCTTAGGTCTCCTTTGTTTTATTCAAAACTGTCAACATTTAGTTTGTGTCTTTTTCTTTAAAAAAAACAGCCTTTTTAAATTTGACTCTTATGCTTATTCTTGATTTCAAACCAACTTTTGATTTTTGATATTAGTTCTTAGTGTCTAATTTTTATATGTTGCTAGGTGCCTAAGGTTAACAAGGTTTCTGTTTGTCTACCTTATTTTGAGCTTAAAAGTAGCCTATTTGTCTTTTCAAAACTTAGAAAAAAATCAGCATATGCTAAGTTAAATCTTTGAGTGCAGTTGTTTTAATAGCCCTTTTTCTTGGCTTATTTGTTTTTAAAACTTTGTTTTCCTTGTTGTTTCTAGTAGCTTTTTGGCCATACTTTAAGCTAGTATAAACCTTAAGCCAAAAGGTTCCCTTATAGGGGCTTAAAAGTATTTTGATTAAAGATATCAAAACAAGATGATCTAAAAGATAAAATAATTTAGTCTTTTAATCAAATTTATTATGAAAGTGTTGATTAAATAGACACATCTCTGAGTGAGTCGTATGAGTTGTGAGTTGTCAATTATTTAAAGTTTCAAATAAATAAATATCAATTCTAAACATATACTCTCTCCGTCCCATAATTAATGTTCACTATTGACTTTTTCGGACTTTATCTTGAAACTTTGACCTTACGTATTATTTTTTTTGTTATATAAAACTTGATGCAAAATATATGAATGGATTGAGTTTTAAATGTATTTTCATTGGTATAATTTTCATCAAGTATTATATAACACAAACAAACATATTTAAAGTCAAAGTTGAAAAATAAAGACTTAAAAAGTCAATACTGGACTATAATTATGGGACGGAGGTAGTATTATATTACATGTGGTAGAATACACATGCTTGACATTTCGGTTTGCGCCATATTTTTCATAATTCAACCAAGAACTTAAGAACCCCGGGAAGTATCGTTTTCCTTTAATTTTCCCTATTTTCTATATTTATCAGTTCTCATATTGAGAGCAATGTTCAACTTAAGTGTGGAGGGGTAGCAAATAGTAAAAATTAATCATGTCCCTCCATGTTTGCCCTGCGAAATTTTCAAACTTTCAACTGATATTTTCTAAATTTTTTTTTTAAATTTATATATTGCTTTTCCAAAAACTTTAAAAATGCATACGCTTAGTAAGGCAAATCCTACCGGATTGACATTTTAACTAGCATAAAATCAACCCACTTAAATTGTAAGGTTCGCCTCTAGATCTTAAGGAATTTGGGTACCCATCTTTGATACCCAAGATAATTGATGCCTTTAGCTTGTTCGAGTTAAGGAATGAGCAATCATGTATATCTATTCCATCGTTATGGATGCGTATATGTGGTTTTGTCGCCTTTTCTGGAGTAATGGTATTGGTTGAAAATTATATGAGTGGGCCGATAATTTAGTAGCTCCAGAACTTGTGCTTGATCATCATTTACTAAACCGCATTGAGGTTAATTTATAGACAAAGTCGTATGATAAGAGATGAAATAAATCCTTATGCAATTATGTATCTGCAACACTCGCTTTTAGTGTTGAGATCCCCAAAGTATCCCAAGAGCAAGAAAAATATGCTCGATGAAGAAGAAGTTTTGTGCCAGCCTTAGTTATCGCAGTATCTGGAATGAAAAAAAAATTATAAAAAAGAAGGAAAAAAAGAGAGAAAAGAAAAAAATAATAAAAGTTTAAAGTATAAGGCAAAGTTTTGGCACATGGAATCAAGTATCTGCTATTCACCCTCATCGTTATCATGTTTTCCCTCTCTGAGATTTTTTTCTAGGTGCTCACGCCGCAACGAGCATGTTTATGTGTCTAGTACAAGCATATGGTAGCGACCTAGATTATGTCTGTGCAATTGAGTGACTTCATAAATATAAAACCCTATCTGAGTGACTAGTGTGAATTCAAAAACAAACATTTTCCTTGTGTGAGGTGCTTTGTTATATGTCTATGCCTGAAAAGTTATAAAACTAGTAAACACTTGTTAATGCTAAAATGATTTTTTTTTCTCCACGTCACGATAAATGATCTTGTTTTCTTGCTTTGATTGCTTGAGGGCAAGCAACAACTAAGTGTGGATGGATTTGATAACGCCTTAATTATACATGTTTTCGGCGGCGTTATTTGCATTTATTTTATCATTTCTCATAAACTTTTGGTACTTAATCAAGTATATTTGCTATTATAGGTTCATGATATGTGTCGTGGAAGAATATGGAAGATTACACAAAGAATTGAAGCTTAAACGAAGAAATAACTCAAGTTAATGATCTCCCGACACCTGTTCACTGTTTTGGCCATAACTCGGTCATACGAACTCCAATTTAGTTGATTCAAGCGGCCACAGAAAGATAATTAAATTATCTACAACCATGAAAAAGGCCAACTACTGAATATGCAGAAAATGTGGCGGTTTTGGCCAAAGTGCGGCGCACTTTTGAGTCTGTGAGAAAATTAAATGCTAAGTGCATTAACTCACTATGTGCGGCGCACAAATAAGTTTGTGCGGCGCACTTTGGCCCATTTTTAGCCTATAAATACAGCCCCTAATCACCTCATTCCATATCTCTTACACACACAAACCTCCAATTCGTTTAGAACACTTAGAGTGGGTGTTTTTGGTGATTTTGGCTTGACAAACCAAGGATCCAAACACCCCTTCAAACCACCATCACCACCATCGACTACCACCACTATCCACCATCAATTTCCAGATTATAATCCATCCAAGGAAGTAGCATTGAAGTGTAATTCGAATCTATAAGCGATTATGACAGAATTGTTCATAGTTTCTGGGTTTTACTTTGAATATAATATAGTTTTCGTTGGGAAAACTTGTAAAATCATCAACATTTGCTCTTGAAGTTGGTATAAATCTTGTTTATCCTTTGAATATGATCTTTACTGAATTCATGATGAATGTTATGTGTTTTGTTACTTATTTGATCATGGAGTAGTCATCTTGTGTTTGTTTGGGCAATATGTGATCTTGGGTATGGAGCGTTTGGATATGTGTTTATTGAATTGGTAAAACATATTTTATACAAGAATATAGGCCGAAAGGGTTCTTTTATATATGTGTTTAATCATTCCACTTAATATATTGGTTATAATAACTTATAAAGGCCGAAAGGATTTGTTGTTATTAATCGATATAATCACTAGTTATATTTAAAGGCCGAAAGGATTTATAACTTGTGATAACTCTATTTTCTAAAACTTATAAACACTATTCCAAACACATCATTATCTAAGTGATCATTGCCTAAACAAACATACCTTAATCATTTGATTGAATCATCTTTTAATTGCTTTCGTTATAATATCCGATATATGCAAAATTTGGTTAATTTGATACGTGACAATCATCTTAGCCTTAGCACCTTAATTACAAACTGTGAAAACTTCAATTCCCGTGGAACGACCTGGACTTACCTAAAAGCTATACTATACACGAACGAGTATACTTCCCGAGTGTTGTGTTTTTAGTAAAAATTGGTATATCTAGTTATTATAAATTTAAAGCTTGGAAAACACACATCAGTGCGCAATGACTTGGTTTTATAATAACGTTCATAGGTCGAAAGGGTGCGTCGATATAAACCATTTTATATGCAATTTCATGATATGACCATTTGATTGGAATTGTGTCACTTAGATTTTGTGTAGCTTTGCTATTTGTTTAACCAAACATTTTAAACAATCCACCGAAATAGGGATCTACATCCGAACAATTGTTTTAAATTATTGATTGCAAGTTTGCTTATTTCATTCTTATTAGAAGTTTTATGGTATCGTAAGGCATGACAATCATTTTACCACTTTATATTGCTTATTGTTACATTAGATTCTTCGTGATTGAAAACATCCAAATCCTAGTGAACTACCTTGTCTTACCAACCCAAACTATGTTGGAAATTTAGTGCAATTGTGGGATCGGGTCATACATAGAAATGGTTTTGAGATATAAAGTGTACACGCATCAAGTAACTGAACTTCCCTGACTCATTTAGTGGTTAGCTGATGTACTCATCAAAGGATAACTCATCAGAAGGGTGAATCCTTCAGGGAGTTATCTCATCGGTGAGTTTTACTCGTCATGGAGTAAACTTATCAGCGAGTGGTATTCATCAGCGACTGATCTCATCAGCAAGTATACTCTTTAGTGAGCATGCTGATAAGAGTTCGTGCTGATGAATACTTAACTCTGCTGGAAGTCGTTTGTAACCGCCTTGACCTATTAATGGGCGGTTTCAAGATTAAGTTGATGACCATAACTAATGGCCATGTAACCACTATTGCTTTCGTTAAGGAGATTATGAGATTAATTGGCCGACTAATGCTCATAACTCCTTTTGAATAGGAGTTACAACTCTTTTTCATAAGAGTTTCATCAGTATAAATAGAGATAAACATTTGCATGTAAAAATACAAAAAAAACCATAAACACATAAAGGCAAACAGGTTCTTAATTTGTGCCTAATTCAAGAACATACACTTGGTTTTATTCCAAGGAGATATTCGTGTAACCCAAACAATAGGGTTGAATAGTTTCTTTTGAAAAGTGATTACACGACTTTAAGTGATATCTGGTTACCATTGATTATCTTCACCTTGTTTTGGGCGAACACCACCAACAATCAAAGAAAACTATTTTGTGATAATTAATGATGGCTACCATGAAGCATATGACAGCTAACTTATCCAAGCTTGGTAAGTTTAAAGGGATGGATTTCAGAAGGTGGCAAAAGAAGATGCATTTCTTCTTGACAAACATGAGTGTGGTATATGCTCTAAGCACACCAATTTTAGATAATGGTGATGATACTACTATAGAACAGATGAGGAAGAGGAGTAAATGGGAAAATGATGACTACGTGTGTAGAGTTTTAATCATAAATGGTATGTTTGTCACTCTCTTTGATATTTATCATTTTTATGGATCTGCTAAAGAACTATGAGATTCTTTGGTTACTAAGTATATGGCTGAGGATGCCTCTAGTAAAAAGTTTCTGGTTAGTAATTTAACAATTACAATATGATCGATTTAAGACCGGTTGAAAGTTGGAACAATACACTGAGCTCCTTCATACACTTGATTAATTTACACAACACAAAATGAACATATATGAGGCTATTTCAGTCTCTTGTGTCATTGATAAACTTTTTCCTCTTTTAAAGATTTTAAGCTAACCTTGAAACATAAGAAAGAGGAGTTAACTCTTGTTTAGTTGGGCAGTCATTTGCTCATTGAGTAATCTCTCAGGGTGCAAGAAATTAACAAGCCAAAAAGAAACAATATTGTTGGTTCATCAGTTGTCAATATGGTGGAACATAACAATTCTACCAGATACAATGACAACAAGGGCAAACGTAAGCATCATG
Source organism: Tanacetum coccineum (assembly GCA_026074375.1). Taxonomy (NCBI): domain Eukaryota; kingdom Viridiplantae; phylum Streptophyta; class Magnoliopsida; order Asterales; family Asteraceae; genus Tanacetum; species Tanacetum coccineum. The sequence goes on from BQNB010013658.1 coordinate 76,580, forward strand.
ATAACACCAAGGCTGATCCTAGCAAGAAGTTAAAATTGAAGTGGGTCGCGGGTGAGAACCAACAAAGTCATTTATATTACCGAAGTTGAGTTATTTTCAGTCGTCATAGTTGCTACATGACTTTCTTGATCTTTCCAAAGACAA
>BQNB010013659.1:14032-76722 GCA_026074375.1 Tanacetum coccineum
TTAGTATAAATACACCTAGTTTAGTCAAAATTAGGTTAGCTACTCCATATATTATTTTTCATCTTTAGGGTTTGTAGCAACTCTTTGTTTCTTTCAATCAAAAGTTCTTTAATGTTTAATCTTGTGCCATTGATCTTGTGATTAATCTATGGAATGATCTAGTTTACCGTTTTTAGTTTTAATTAGCGTAAACTTGTAATCGTAATAACTTATTCGTTTTAATCCCGATTTTAGTGATTCCTTCGAGTACGTCTTTGTTATTAAAAGATGTATTATATTTTATAAAGTTAATCCCACTGATGAATAGTACTTTTTACTGTTCATAGTTTATAAAATTACTTTTATAAACTTTAATTATCGTAAACGTCGTAGTTTATTCGTTATAGTTCCGTTTTTAGCGATTCTTTCGAGTACGATCTCGTAATTAAAAGTTATATCATATTTTAGATGTTTTAAAAATATTAGTTTCTGTAATGAATAGTAACTTTTATAAAAATAGTTTTATAAAAGTATTTATAGTCGTAAACTCGTAATTAACGTATCTTTTTCGTTATAAATCGGTTTTTCGAGTTTCTTATCATTTTGGAATCGTCATGAGGCGTATTATTTTTATATAATGTCAAAACCTACTGTCTAAGTGTCGAAATTATACACCCCTTTATTATCCAAGTGTATACTTTTTATAAAAAGCTTATTTTATGTATTTTTCAACTAGTAGTTTATTATAGAAACCCTAATAACTATATGTAACCTATGTGATACTTATATTAATGTCCAAGATCATCCATAGTCCTTATAAATTCATTGTAACAAGTTTAACAATTTACTTTCCATTACTTTCACATGTGAAGATTAAGAAACCTTATAAAACCCTAATTTAACCTAAACATGTTTATACTTAAACCATATGTTAACATACTTTTACATTCATTTTTCCATGATATATATAACCATATGACATAAGAATAAGTGCATAAATTCATAAACATAAGTGAAAACTCATTTTACATATTAAAAAGTCCTTAGTGGTGATTTAGCCATAATTAACATATAACACATAAAATCTTAGTTATGAAATGATTAAGCTTTATATATAACCTTGTGTGGATGAGTAGAGAAAAGAAAACCAATCACACCCTTGTGATTCAAACTCTTGGCTTGAAAAATTAGAATGAAACCCTAATTTTTCCCAAGTAAACCCTTTCTTTCTTTTCTTGATTCCTTCCTTGCAAATGGTGAACCAAACCTTGGAACCACCTTAGAATACCTTAAGTATGATGTGAGTATGCTTGTATAATGATAGAAAATCAAGCAATGGATTCCCCAAAATAACTATTTTGAGCCGTGGGGTATAGAGAGGAGACAAGGAAGAGTTTTTGTGATTTTTGTTAAGTGTTTATGAAAGGAAGAGTGCATGCATGCTATTTATAGTGAAAATATCTAACTAACCTAACCATGGTCACTTTCTAACCCTTGCACAAGGTTAATTAGTCAAGTGGTTCATGGTGTAAGAGTTGGTTCCCTATGATCTTTGTAATATCTAGATATTTAGGGCCTTAGTCACCAACTTGGTGACTCCTTGGTTCTATCCTTCAAAAATTCGGCCACATATACATATATGTGATGTTATATTGATTATTTTGAGTATTGGGTATAATCGTGGGTATTCGTTTAAGCGTAGTTAGGTTTTGGTGCTTCCGGGAATGCCGAAACGCGTTTTATTGCGAAACGTAAGCATTTTACGTAGCTAATAAAAATAAGATGAACAAAGTTATTAATTATCCTCATAATAATCATATAACACTTGCTTGATGTAAACATTTAATTGTTTAATGCCCGTTTACATTGAATGATCATTTTTAGCTTACGCGATTTAACGTAACGATTTCCATTAAAAACAAACGCGTACAATACTAAAAATAAATGGTGACTTTATTAACGTCGTACATTGTCCTAAAACACGGGGTGTTATAACACATGTCCTTTTAATTGAGTCAAACTGATCCTTATAAATCTGTTTCAAATGGTTAATTTCTTTATGTAAACGCTCATTTTCAAAAAGTAATTTAGCCACACTATGCTCCAATTCAATATTTATGGTCTCAGTTTCATCCATATCATGTTTGACTTTCTCTTCCTTTTCATTTTCTCTCACATATTTGATATGTTCCTTCAACTTACAAATTGTAGTGTCTTTAGCTTGTAGCTGAGCTTTTAGTTTGTTATTTTCAAAATATTCTAGAATTTTAAGAGCATTTTGATTACCACATGATGTTTCCTTTTAAAAATTTCTTGATTAAGTTGTATTGACAATTCAAGAGAAATACAATGTTTATAAAGTTTTGAATAACTTTTCAAAAGTTCATTATATGGATTTTGTGTTTTTGAAAGCTCAACATCAAGATCGAAACACTTATCATAAGATTCACTTCTTTGCATATACAAACTCACAGATTCACCATCCAGAGTAATAGAATTCATAACAGAAAGCAAAACATCTTGAGACATGATTTGTTGTAAGAGTCAATCATTTTCCAAAATAAGTTCTTTCTTAGCAATTTCAAAACACCGTTTGTCTACTGAACATTGTTGAACAACAGCTTCCATTTGGTTAAAAACTGTATGTACTTCCGTTATATTATTTAGAAGATCTTTATCAAATACATTAAGAATGTCTTTTAAAGATTTTAAAAATGGAATAATCTCATTTATAAAAACAACTTTAGTATGTTCAAACCCCCATTCACCTTTTATAAGAGCATCAGGTGTAGTCCTTCTCTTCACCACAGAGTCAAACTTGGCAAGGTAGAATTTAAGCTTTTTAAGGCTTGCATTCACCAAAATTGCCGTAGGGAGTTCACTAGGAACTTCCACTTTGACAGGTGATGCATCATAAGATTCAGTGGTAGGGTTTGACATTTAAAACCAGAAAGCTAGTTCAACAGATAATTCTTGTTGTGGAACAAAACGTTTACCAAAATCTTTAGACAATTTATTTAACTCAACATAATTAATTGGAGTAGTATTAAATTTCTTTTCTTCTGAAATTGGATTGTTTTCTTTTGCAAACATTTTTTATCGACTTACTTCTTCCAAAATCAATGTCTCTTCATCATCAATCACAGGCATAGAAACATGATTACTAGATATAGCACTACCATCATACAAAGTTGTCTTAATCCGCTGAGCTTTCTTGAGATAAAACGGATTTTGATACCTAAGAGCTTGTTTGTGAGTGTTATAATTAAAAACTTCTGGCTTAGTTAACATGTGCATTGTTTGAGCAGATTGACCTACTTTATAAACAATATTATCCAATTCTTTTATTTTCTTTTCCAAATCAATTTCTTTGTCCATATATTTATTTTCCTTTTCTTTGGATTCATTTTTGAAAACAGTCATTGTTTGCAATAAAGATTCCTTTTCCTTGGTTTATTAAAAAGATTTTGTTCAAGTGAGTCTGTTTGCTTCTTAAGTGCAAGCTTTTCCTTAATCATATCATCCATCTGAGAATCAATCATTTTTTCACGGGTGCTTAAATCAATATTAAGACGTTGTTTAAAAGTTTTAACACGTTTTTTATATGTCTCAAGCTCAGCAGTTACTGATTCATTATTCTTTTCTTGATTAGCCTTTTCCCAATTATTTACACGATTAATCATTTGTTTTGACATTTGTTCAATCACAGATAGAATCATTAAATCTTGTTGTGCATATAAATTAGTGTCTTGAACAACTACATGTTGTATTTCTTGCAAATACTGATAATATGAATGATATTGCTATCACTATGTATCTCATTATTAGAGAAATCAACAACTGGTGTTTGTTCAAAATCATGCATTGCATGCACACTTTGATTATCCATATCATTATGATAGGTTTCATAATGAGATACCTCTGAGATAACATCAGAACCATAGTTAGAAAGATTGGCCATCAGAACCGCCTTTGCATTCAAGACATCATCACAGTTAGAATCATAAGCATCTAAATCCTCAGTCTGAAAAGCGACACTGTTTGAAATGGTTGTTTGAGCAGGTTGACCATCTGGAATGCCTGGATCTGCAAGAAATGCAAGTTGCTCTTCATCCAAAATTTGTCCATGATATGTCTTTAATCACATATCAATTTTCTTTATTAAAACAAGCTTAAATGACCAAAAACAAATAGAAAATACATTGTATTTGTCTGTTTTGTTAATTATGTTGTGCAGGTAACGGATATATAAAAAATAGACAAAAATAAAGCTAAGAAGGACAAAAACGAGAACGAGATTGGAAGAGCGTAAGAAAGTAAAGTCGAGAGCGTATTCATCTTTAATGTACTGTTTATCATCTTCCCTTTCATTTTTACCCGCAACAAGTAAAACGGGTAAAACCATCTCATCCACACGCCCTCCTCTTCTAGAAGACCAACGTGGCTCAACTGTGACATCATTATCTGCCACGATGGCAATCCTAAGGTATCTTATTGGCTAATGAAATGTGGAAAATCTCTAATCCAAGTCAAAATTACTAAAACACGGGTCAAATGTACTGTTTATTATCTTCCCTCTCATTTTTACTTGCAACGAGTAAAACTGGTAAAACCATCTCATCCACACGCCCTCCTCTTCTAGAAGACCAACGTGGCTCAACTGTGACATCATTATCTGCCACGATGGCAATCCTAAGGTATCTTATTGGCTAATGAAATGTGGAGTATGATCTAAGGGCTCAAATGATAGATTTGGAGTTTGCTAGCAATCAAGGGCTAAGATTGAAGCTGAAGAACGCTCCTCCTCACCTAGAAGCTTCTTCTCATCACTATAAATAGAGGCATTCACACAGTTAGAAATATCTAACTTTGAGTAGTATTTTAGCTTAAATTTTCAGCTTATTGTCTTTTTATTATTGTAATTTCCTTTTCAAAGCTTGTAATCTTTTAATCATTAATAAAATTTCAGTTTACTTTTATATTGTGTATTGAATTTAGTTTTTAAGTTTTATGAAATTTGGTTTAATATGTGTTTAGATGTGACTAATAAGCTTAATAAGCTCTTTGTTACTTAATAAGCTAACACTTATTCAGTTAAACTTGCTAATAGCTTAACTAAATAAGTTTTTCCATTAAAATACCTCAAAAACTCATAATAAGCTAAGAATGGAAGATAATCCAGAAATGGAAGGGCTTATAGGACTATACCAGCTAATGTAAATAAGTTAGAGCTTGTAGATTAAGCTCTAAAGAGCATTTTACATCCTTGTTTAGAGCAAAGGACTAGGTATGTTTACTTTTTCTATTTTAGCTTAATTTCTATCTTAGCTTATTAATCTGCTTAATCTTTGCTTATTATTGTTTACATGTGATTATTATGCTTAATAGTAGCTTATTATGCTTAGTTGTAGCTTAAAAATTAGTTTAAATTTAGTTTTAAATAAAACTGCTCATTAGAAAGTTAAAACTGCTCATTAGTTTAGCTTATGGTAGAATGCTTATTCTTCTTAGGATTTTGCTTATTTGTCTTTAATAATCATAGTATTTCATATGTCTAGTTCTAGGTATTTTTCTAGCTTATTAGTCTTAAAGTTAGCTTATTAGTCTGATTAGTACTTATTGAGTCAACTAGTTTTAACTAAATCAAAACATTTCTTTATAAGCCAATCTGTCACTTTGAACTGTCTTTTTCTAGCTTATTAATAAGCTCTAGTCTTAAGTTCTTTATTAAAGTTTCATTTTAGTGTAATCTTTAGCTTTTTCAAAAAGAAAAATAAAAAAAATGTTTTCCAAAAAGGGACAGTCACAGGACTCGAACCTGTGACCTCCCTCTCAACACACACATACCTTAACACTGCACCCTTGGGTCTTTTTCATTATATCTTTGTTCCATTTATTTCTTATATGCAAGTTAGTTTTTAGCTTATTCAGCTTATTTCAATTTTAGCAGCTTATTTGTGTTAGCTTATTGTCTTGTTTTTCTTTGTAAACCTCTGAATTAGTATCTAGTATTTTTATAAATTTTCTCAAATTTTTAGGATTAAGTTTAGTATTTTTAGTTTAATTTTTAGTCTCATTTAGTTTTAAAAATAGTTTTAATTAGTTTAAAAATCCAAAAAAAATAATTTCTGTTTTTTAAAAATTAGTTTAATACATTTTAGTTTAAGAAATTTGCATTTTGAGTCTTTAGAGTTTTATTTTGTCATATTTTTGGTTAATTAGTTACTTTTAGTTATTAATTAGTTTGTTTTAAATTGTTAATCGCTTTAAATGTCGTTAGAATTTTAAATTGCCTTTATTCCTAGTTTAGCGTGCCTTTATATGCTTTCCCTTTGCGTTATTAGATTTAGAATTCAAAATCCAAAATATCGAATATTCAAGCACGCGATCACGAACCGAAACAAGATTTTCAATATTCACGCTTCGTTGGGAAAACGACTCGGGAACGATTTGAATTTTATCCTTTCCTAAGGGTAATTTTCTCATCAATACTTTCCGAAAATATATTTTATTAGTGATTAGCTTATTACTCTTTCACAAGAGTGATTTGCCGATTTGCTTTTAATATATATATATATATATATATATATATATATATATATATATATATATATATATATATATATATATATATATATACTATAACACACGAATCAAATTTTGGCGCCGTTGTCGGGGAAGTGTGTAACGATTATCACGTTGAAGTTTGAAGATTAGTGCATTGAAGACCCTTCCCTGTGAAGTTATTGTTTTTTGTGAATATATATTTCTTTATTATTTTCAATTTCTTTTATATAAAATTATAAAAAAAATATTTTATGTTTCTCGGTTTATTTTTGTGGATTTATTAAAACACCTAAAATACTTTTCCTAAAGTACGAAAAAAATTGAAAAACAACAAAAGAAACCATGTTGTCAATTGTTTAATCGGCTCACCTTTAGATTAACAAACTATAAGAGAGGTTATTGTGAGGGTTGATCCTTGACGAACTTGATCCCGAAAGGAGAAGGTTTTTAAAACGCTTCGCGCTTACCCGCTCCTCCGCTTCTTTGTGCGTTTTCTAGAGAGCTACCATGTACCTTTGACAGTCGTTTTTTTAGAAATATATATATATATATATATATATATATATATATATATATATTTGTTTCTCTTATTTTGTTAGTGCATGCGCACCCGCTCTTCATCGAATTTAATTGTTGAATCTTTCAAGATTCCAAAGCGACGTAATCTTTAGACGTTCCAAGCAAATGCTCTGAACCCGTAGCTTTGAACTATTGGTTGAGGATCCCATTGCTACTATGGCGGATACACGTACTATGTCGGAATTACTCCAAGCACCCACCGAGGGTTACGGAGATGCGAGTGTTATTCCCACTATACTTTCCAAAAAATTTGAGTTAAAAGTCGGGTTACTTATGCTAGTAACTTCGAGTCAATTTCATGGTTTTGAGAGGGACGATCCCCATTCTCATATTCGTTGGTTTAACAAGATCACTTCTACGCTTAAGTACAAAAATGTTCCACATAATGCTATCAAGTTGATGCTTTTCCCATTTTCTCTTGAGGGGGCAACCTAGATTTGGCTTGAAAAAGAACCCCCTCGTTCTATCCATACATGGGAAGATCTCGTATCTAAGTTTGTGAATTATTTCTTTCCTCCGTCAAAGATTACGAATCTCAAGAATGACATCACAAATTTTCAGCAAAGGTTTGATGAAACATTTAGTGAGGCATGAGACCGTTTTAAAGATCTCCTTCATAAATGCCCACACCACGGTTTTTTGGAGTTGCATCAAATCGACACATTTTACAATGCGTTGACACAATCCAATCAAGAATATCTAAATGCAGCCACCGGTGGTAATCTTTTGAACCGTACTCCTCGACATTCTTTGACTATTATTGAGAATAAGTTAAAAGTTCGCACTTTAAGAAATAAAACAGTTGTTTCAAAAATGAGTGCTAGTACTTCTTCTACTCCGCTTATTTCTACAGAGATATCACTCTTTACTGTTGACGTTTAAAGCTTTTGCTTCTTTAGAACTAGACCCCATTCAACCAGCTTCCGGTAAATTATTAGAAGAAATTTGTCTTACTTACGCATCCTTACTATGAGTGTCTTGGTTACGATGACAAAACTTTTAATGCTTTTGCTGCCATAGGGACATACAATCAAGGAGGCTTCCGTGATACCGTCTCCTCAGGAGAGAAAAACTAATTATAGTGTAGCAATCAAATGGACCACACCCAGTTGTTCCTCAATCTGAATGTGCAGAACAATAGATACTAGTATCAATCAGAATCAAGGATACAATCAGAATATTTTCATTCAAGAAATCATAATTATTAAAGATCCCGCTTAATAAACTCAAGTGGGACCTTCGAATGATTTTTTGAACTACATCGTTGACTATAATGAATGTTAATATAGAGAGCCATGTAAATAAAATAAAACATTGAAGCAGAATTTTTTAGAATGAAGTCCAGACTACGATTCGAGAATCAGAGCATTGAGTTTATTAAAGGTATGATATAATGAACATGAGAGCATTTTTTTTAAAATGCAAAGTCCCTCAAGTTTGGCGTTCATTCTTGCTAATTACCATGATAAACCGATGAGGGACTTGAATGCTATAACTACCCGAAGTGGTATTTCTTATGATGTGGTTCACTATGATTCCAACTAATTCTTCTCTATTACGAAGGAAGTGGAAATAAACCAGAGTCGACAAAGGACAAGGTGCTACTATAAACTTAGCGAAGTACCGCACACGTCTAACTTCGTTGTCCAGTGCCTATTCTAGAGCTATGTTGCTCAAAGCCTGATCATATCGTTCAAGGCTTAACAACAAAAGCTCGTGAGAAATTTAAATAATCAAATGTTGAAGTTCCTTCAAATCTTTTAAAGATTACATTTCGACCTTAGCTTTGCGGATGCTCTTCTTTACATGCCTAAGTTTTCTTCTACGTTTAAGAGTCTCCTTAGTAATAAGGAGAAATTATTTGAATTGGAAAATACTCCATTAAATGAGAATTGTTCGGCGGTGCTCCTAAAAAAGTTGCCCGAAAAACTTAGAGACCCCGGCAAGTTTCTTATTCCTTGTGATTTTCCGAAGCTAGAAGAGTGCTTAGCCTTAGCCGATCTTGGCGCTAGCATCAACTTAACACCTCTTTCCATATGGAAGAAGCTTTTACTCCCAAAACTTACTCCTACTCGCATGACTCTCGAGCTCGTAAATCGATCGGTTGCTTATCCAGTTGGTGTTGCCGAAGATGTCTTTGTGAAAGTAGGAAAATTGCATTTTCTGGCCGACTTTATTGTCGTTGATTCTCGGGTTCCCCACATTCTAGGGAGGCCTTTCTTGAGGACGACAAGTGTCGGAACCACTAAATCACTTCACTTCATATTATGATGAACAAGAAATTAAGATTGGATGATGAGAAGAATTGTAGAGAGAGAAACTAGAGAGAGAAACTTAAGAGAGGAAAAGTGGAGGTTGATTTACTTGTGAAAATACAAATGAGACCAACAACCCTCTCTCCACACATGGAAAGGGGTTTAAATACCCTAATGTGGGTCAGCCTTAAAAGGCTTAGTGGGCTGAGGGTTTGTCTTGGGTTGGGCTCAAGTTTACTTGGGCTTTTGCCTGATACACATGATCGGTTAGATTACATTAAATGAGCCTAATACCCGTTCTAGCCTATTACAACATTTAATATATAAATAAACCGAGACCTAATATTCTAAATGAACTAACTTCTCGTTCGACTCAATATTTTTGAGGCTAACAATATCCCCCAAAGTGAGTTCATTATGACACTCCTTTGTGAGATCAATGAGATTGCTTTTGTCTTTAAGCTCTTGTCTTTGTCTTGGTTTTTTATCTTGTTGTAGGCTTGTTCCTTCATGCTTTACGATCTTTGATCTTGAGCCTTTGTCATTGTCTTTTGACTTCGTCTTTACGTCCGAGATCTTTAAATCTTTATCCTTTTGTCTTGATCATCTTTGCCGCCTTACGATCTTATGTCTTGACCAACATGCTCATACTTTGCATCATCTTGAAAGCTTGCTAACAATCTCCCCCGAAGCTTGATTTTTAAGGAGTTATCATTAATATCAGAGTATGCGGAAGTCTTTGTCCTTAAATCTTGAGCTTTCATAATTCTTGAATCTTGATGCTTATAGTATGTCTTTGAGCATGAGCATGTGGTAATGAATCCGAATTTAGCTGGAATGAGGCATCTCCATCTCCATCTTTATATGTATCTTGAAATAAAACAGTTAGCAATAAAGCGTGTGGACGAATATGGCTTTGTCATTCGTTCGGATTTGGTTAGATTAACCTTCAGTTCTGTAGGACCATTTTACAGTATAAATAATGTACCTGTTATCAGGTAGATTCAAAGAATCTCCTTGATAAGGTTTCCAGCTCAAAGCGTAGGATCTTCTAACACATATGTATTAGATTTACCATGCTTGCTAGTTCTCATTACCGGAACGTCTCAAAGCAGACAACACAGTAAGAGTGAATCAGATAGTTACTATCTTTCTGATTAAGTCGTCAATTCATTTACTGGAACAAGTTTGATTCGCATTGAATCGCACCATCGTTTCTTTCCAATTGACACAAGTTTGATTCATATAGAATCTCGTAAGTCACCTACCAAGAGCTTGTTTGATGCTGGCTCAAGCAGGATTTCCATCTTCATTGTAAGTACATAAGTATCACTCGGATGTTCTGGTACAATCACAAGGATAATGTGTAGGACTCTTGTTAACAGCTTGTGAACTAATTGATGTTCAACAAGTGTTAGTAATGGAATGTGTCCTAATGAGATTTATTAAATGATCTCTTGGCTCTAGACTCGATTAGTGCATTTTGGTTTTAGTAATCGAAGGCTGGAGTAGACTGCCACCTATTCAATATCAACTATCTTGGAGTGAGAAAGTCAATAGAAATCGTGTGTATCTCTGTGACAAATGAGACAAGTTTTTGTTGAGTGAAACCCGAATGGCTGGGGAGGGTTGGGCATTGCATCACTGGGGTATAATGATGTGTCTTCATTCAGCATATCATCATTGTGATTCTGAAGATATGTATTGACCCGTTTCTGCCTAAGTTGTGTGGAGGGCTACTTTCTTTAGACCCTTTATCCATACATTTCTTTTTCATTCTTCAACCCCTTCAATGCTTACCAAGACGTCATTACTAACACCTTGTTGTGATTGTTCCAGTGTTAGCTCAATCTTAGTCGGCATTATTCCCTTAAACACATTCATCTCCAATCATACCTAAGGACTGCTATTTCTAACTATGGATTGTCCTTGGGTAGATCCCTCCGGTTCTGGTTGGATCATAGGACTAATTCCTAACCTAACCACCTTATGACTTCAGAATCGTCGTGAAATAAGATGTTGTAGGGTATGAGATCGTAACCATAAAACCTTTTCCGAAGAGTATCAAGCACTTTGAGTCCGATTAGGATCACTTATTATTTTCAAGATCACATTTTAAATACATTTCTCCCCTTATTTTAAATACTAATTCACTTAGTTTTTGAAATACTTTGTGATTTAAAATTTGTCATGAAAATTCCGTGGGGAAAACTTTTACTTAGCATGAATTACATGGAACATAAACTTGCTCCCCCTCGATTTTACATATGTTTGACACCAAAAACAATGATACCAAGTTGTAAAATGAATATAAAATTGAGGGTTAGCATTGTTGAGCACACAATTTTGAAAGATTATTAATTGTCATTGAAGAATTCTTGAAAAATTGTGCTCAACCACGAGATCATCTTATAACATACAATCTATTGAGTAGTCATTATTATTTCTTAGATGTTATTAAGACCTTTTATAATGTGTTGAATACATAAGAATTGTCATGTTATGATGTATCCAACAATCATTAAAAATATTGTTTTTCGAAAAACTCCCCCTCAAACATTGACTCATTTAAAAATGACACCAAATGTAGAATAATTGTCTTGTAAAACAATATGAGGGATGGAGTGTTGAACACACAATTTTGAAAGATTTTGAATCGTCATTGAGAAATTCTTGAAAAATTATGTTCAACTTTTTGAAAAACCAAATGTTAGAAGACTTCTCTTCTAACGCTAAGGATAAGCGCACTTATGCGTACACTTATTTGCCGTGTGGGTCCGAGTTGCAATCTGAGAGTGATTACAAGTCATAGAGAAAAATAGAAATGACATGTTTTGAAAACTTTTGTAACTCCTGTTCGAACTTCATTTACACGCCCGTGTCGATATTAATCAACATTTCTAGGTACGTAAATGTTATCGATTCCAAGAGACATGTCGAGAAGAATATTTTTTGAAACATTTTCTGTTTTTTGATTTTGTATTTTCTTATTGAATTTTTTTTATATTTTTGTATTTTTCTTTTTTCAAAAATATGCACATGTTGATGTTTGATGAAGTATCAAGCAGATTCATTTGTCAGAACCTCTAGTTCTGCTGGAGTCAAACATCTCATACCAATTCGCCTGACAAGATACTGAAACCTATCTTCGGATAGGGCTTTAGTAAACATATCAGCCAATTGGTATTCAGTTCTGACAAAGTACAATTCAATTATACCATTTTCAACTTGTTCCCTTGATGACAATGATACGAGATGGGATGTGCTTGGTACGGGAGTGCTGCACGGGGTTGCATGATATTGCTATGGCTGACTGAGAGTCGCAATACAATGGTATTTTTTTGTAGTTAACGCCATAATCTTGAAGTTGTGTCCTCATCTACATTACTTGAGCACCATATTGCAGATACGCCACCCACGTATTCCAGCTCTTGCGGATGACATTACAGTACAGTCTTGCTTCTTTGACATCCAGCTGACTAATTTATTGCCTAGGAATTGTATTCCTCTAGAAGTGCTTTTGCGAGTATCAACGCAACCGGCATTATCGGCATCTGAAAAAGTTTTTAGTTCAAAGACAGAACCCTTCAGATACCAGAGTCCCATGTTAATGGTACCTCTTAAGTATCGAAAGATCCTTTTTACCTCTTTGAGGTGTTTTTCAGTCGGTCTTGCTTGATATCGTGCTCAATAACTTACAACTTGCACTATGTCGAGTCTACTAGAGTCAGATACATGAGTGGACCAGTTTTTGCTACGTAGTCAGTTTGGTTACGGGGTTTCACCACTCAAGTCTGCATCCTAATTTTTAGGTTTCTTTGCCATTGGGTGTACCAAGGCTTTGTCCTTTTCCATACCATGTTTTTTAATGAATCTCTAAAGTATATTTGGCCTGATTATAAAATTACCACGTTGGGGATTGGTGGATCTGAGTCCTAAAAATGAATTTCATTTCCCTTTAAGGACATTCAAATCTACTGTGCATTAATTTTTCAAAATCGTTTGAAAAATTTAGGGTTTGTGGAACCAAAAAATAATGTCTTCAACGTAAATTATGCACAAGTAGAATTTCCTCCTTGTATTTGATCGTTATAATAGTGTTGGGTCCAATGATACCTTTAGTAAAACCTTTGGAAATCAGGAATTTTGAGAGTTCATCATACCAGGCTCTCAGAGCTTGTTTTAATCCATTATTTAGCTTTCCTTACGTACGGTAAAACTTTTTCTGGATGATCCAGATCAACGAATCCGTATGGTTGTGCAACATAAACTTCCTCCTTCAATGGACCATTAAGAAATGTCGTTTTCACGTCCATATGATAAATTGGAAAAGACTTGTGTGCAGCATATGCAACAAAAATCCTGACAGCCTCCAAGCGAGCAACTAGAGCAAATGATTCTTTGAAATCAATACCCTCTTCCTGAGTATAACCCTTTGCTACAAGTCATGGTCTTTGTTTGCGAATTACAGTTTGGTCTCTTTTTCCTTTTGTTGTTTTTCCATAACCACTTTAGCTTTGATTATGTTCATGCTAATGGTTTGTAACGTGTTCCCAGACTTGTAGTTTTCCTAGTCTGTCAAACTAAATGAATTATAGTTCATCCTGCATGGTTCTCATCCATGTAGATTACGCAATTTGAGTCTTAATGTTTTTTTTGGTTAACAATACTCACGGTGAGTCGCGAACATTAACATTTCAGGATCTGTTGAAGTTGTCAATCTTGTTATAACTGGCTTGGATGGATTTGCCGCGAACTTGACGTTAATGGAGTGATCTTTAGTCCATTGGTTATTGGAATCTTGAGGGTGATTGAAGTATTGATATTTGAAGTTCCAATATTGCGGGAGGAAGATTCTGGCAGTGTTCTTGTAACCGATGTATCAAAAGGCCCATTAAATTGGTAAATTCTGCTTGATTTTATGTTTTCCTCAGCTATCAAACATTTGTAGGTTGTGATGGTTCTGATGTTTTTAGGGTGAATATTTATTGTTGGTGAGTTGTGTCTTGTATGAGTAGAATTAGGGTGGGAGAAGGAGACTTGTTGACTACGAGAGAGTACCATCATTGAAATTCATCATACAAAGGACCAAAAAGAAGATCAATCCTGTTTGTGAAGGAAAACTGTTGTATCTGCTGAAGGAGAAACATTTTGTAGTTCTGGTGCGGGGTCAGGGTTGTCATAATCTGACGCCTTTTATCGTTGGGGAACGAGGCCTGAAGTGTCATTAGCAACAGATGTCTCTAACATCTCTTTGATCTCATCAAATCTGAGATGTATGGATTCAACTATCAATCTTTTTCTCTTGTTGTAGACACGATATCCCTTTTACTGAGTGGAGTATCCCACCAAAATGCACAAATCCCCTTTTTCTTTCATCTTATCCAAGTTCTCACCATCTATGTGGTAGAGTAACAAAGTCGCAACCCCCCCCCCCCCCCCCCAATATGTGCATTCACTCTTTAATTAAGGCCCCCCCCCCCCCCGCGCTTTCTTTGTCATTAATGATGTGATATGCCGTTTTCTCATGAGTTGGGATGATGATTGATCTGTTTTGAGTATAGCATGCGGTTGCAATTGCTTCAGCTTAAAAGAATAAAGGAAGTTTAAAAGCTGAAAGCATCGTTCGGCAGCCTCAACGAGAGTGCGGTTTCGTCTTTTGACAACGCCGTTTTGTTCAGGTGTTCGAGGTGTAGAAGTTTGATGCTCAATTCCTTCTTCTTTAAAGAATGCATTAAGTGTCTTGTTTAAGAACTCAGTACCTCTGTTAGTGCGAACAGAAATTACTGGGGATTGAAGATTTCTTTGGATCATCGTGAGAAAGTCTTTTAAAACTTCTGGTGTTTCATCCTTGGAATGTAGAAAGTGTGTTCAAGTATATCTGGAGTAGTCATCGACAATTACCAGAATATATATCTTCCCATTTATGCTAGCAACCCGCATTGGACCACATAAGTCCATATGAAGCAAATTTAACCGTCCTTTTGAACTTGGAACAGTCTTTGACTTGAATGAACTTCGTTTTGCTTTACTCACTTCACAAGAGGAACATAGTTGATCCTTGACATACTTCAGTTTTGGTAAACCAATCACAACATCTTTCTTTGAAAGCAAGTTGATGTAGTCGAAGTTGAGATGAGAAAGTCTTCGATGCCATAACCATGCTTGAGTTGGTGATGCTTTAGCCATGAGACAGATTGGAGTTGATGAAGTTGTTTCTTGAAGAGAAATTGTATAGAGATCAGTTCCACGATTACCGGTTAGTAAGTCGTTTCTATGAATATCTCTAACAAAACACGTAGATTTCCAAAATGCAACCTCCAAATCCGCATCACAGAATTGACCAACCGAGAAAAGATTGTGATTGAGACCTTCGACATAGTAAACCCTGTTGATCGTAATATTTCCTTGAACTAAATCTCCATAACCAAGAATTGGAGCAAATTGATCATTGCCAAAACGAACGGTACCCAAATATTTTTCAACAAAATTGCACAGCAGTGATAGATTTCCCGTCATGTGCTTTGTGCATCCCGAGTCAACAATGAATAGGATGAGTTGTACAATCTGCAAGAGAATTAGAGGACGATGGAATACATGACAAATTGGATCCTAAAGTGTTTGTGAGTTTTAAGACATTAGTTATCCTAGATACATTATCTATGGCAAAACTAACTGTCTTAGTCACACTTTCATTCCTAACTTTAGGTACCCATTTCTTTTTTGTCTTAGGAACCCATGTATATGCTGATGGGCATTGTTGTGCTATCCACCATTTCCACGCCTTACTAGTTTTCTTATATAGCATCCTATAGTAACTCTTAGAATTTGTGGTAGTGGATTCTGATGCAACTGTTTTCTTATGGGGTGTTGCAACAGATTTGTTCGCTTGACTTTTGGGCTTTCTAGTACTAATAGGCACTACATTAGGCTTCTTAGTTCTAGCATTCACGTCATTAAAAAACTTAGAAACACATGCATCATGATTCGAAATAAACACACATTTTCCACAAGTAGCACAAACAGCATTAACATTCGAAGTTCTGGAATTTAAACTGTCATTACACGCAGTTACAGACTTTGTTTGATTAGAAATACGAGAAATCCTAGGGTGGTCTTCTACTTCAGTCTTCTTAAACTTTACTTGACTAGTGTTTGGCAGGACCTTATCTTTCATTTGATTGCTCCTAGGTTGTGGTCTGCTAACATTAGTTCTGTGAGCTACTCCTGTAGATGTAGACACGCGAGGATTAGTATTCCTAGAAGTCTAAGTCAACTATGGTGCTTTAGTTTGTGTTGTACTACTTGCAATTCGATACATGTCTGGCTTAATCACATTTGTGTTTCTTACAGCTTGCGTTGCTGTTTGAGGTAAATTATGTGGAGTGACTGGTTTTGATAAACCATCTGACTTATTAGTTTTTGAAATCGACTTTTTCTTTGCAAAATTTGTTCTCTCAAGAGATTTTGAAAAAGGAGCCGGTTTTCCTAAAACTGATGGTTTTCGAATCCTTTGAGCATTTGGTTGTCGAACAATAGATGGTTTATCAAACTTAGTATCCACATATTTTCCTTTGCATTTGTCAATGAGTTTCTTTAACTCACTGATTGCAATGTTCTTTTCTTGCAGTTGAGCTTTCAAATCTTGTGTTTTAAAATATTGTTCACGTTCCTTTCGAAATACATTTGACGCTTTTTCTTTGCAAACTGTGTCACTTTTCAGTTGTTCTTGACATTGTTGTAAAGCGATTTCAAGAGAAATTGAGTGTTTTTTCTAATTTAGCAAAACTTCGGAAAAGCTCAGTGTAAATTTGTTTACTTACAAATTTAGTATGTTTAGAGAAAGCTTTTTGTGCATACAGTCACATTCCCTGACTATGAATATATAACATTGTAAGTCAAGTGATCTCATCTAAATAGATGAAATTTGCAATATGAACACATAATATCATTCGACACACATTCTTGCAAAAGTCATATCATACATGTATTTTTTTTGGAAAAAAAAAAAAATTCCCCCCTTGCCTTATCAGATTCAAGTTCACAATTTCATCTTCAAGATGAGATTCAACGTACTTTAAATCTCAAGCATTTCGTGCTTAATGTTCATGAACAAAATGCAAAACTATCATCTGAGTCTTAAAGGCAAGGGGCATCAAACATATCTTAATTAGGATTTCCATATCTTGAACAGTTGGGTTACGAAGATGAAGACGGTCGTTTGAATGTTTTACCCACGCTTGATCGACAATTTCTTTCAGATGATTAATGTTATTCGTCATGACATTGTATGCTTGTCTACTTTTGCTTATTGATTTTGACATTGGTAAGAAATCGATGTTGTTGAATAATAATGGTTTTTTTTTCACAATGATTTTATCTACATTTTCTTTCTTATTTCATTTGCCTGTGCAAACTAAATTTCATAATGCTGTGTCGGGGGTTTAAAAATTTCATAAAGACTATTTAACTTTGTGTAGTCAAAAGGTTTCACTAAGTCTTTATTCAATTTTGATCGACTCTCTTCTTCAAGAGTCAGAATCTCTTCCCTATCGGGGATGAGTCTGTTTGCAGGATTAGATTGGTCATGTGGGATCGCATACAAACATGGTTTCTCATATTGAGCCTTTTTAAGGTACATTGGATTAGCAAAGGTAGGTTTTCCATTAAATGTAGGGCATTTGGGTGCTAACATATGAATGGTTTAGATTGATTGACTCCTTTTGTAAACTATTTCATTCAAAAACTTCAATGGTTTTCCATTGAAATCATTTTGTCAATATCTTTTTCTTCTTTAAGCTTCAAATCCGTTATTACCTTTGTTTTCTCCTTGACAAGACCTTCGTAATATGACTTTGTTAAAAGACTCTGTTTGACTAACTCATCGTGTTTCTCTTTGATAATAGAAATTTCATAGGCTTTAACTTTTAAACATTCTTTTATGTCAATTTCCTTTTGAGCTAATAGTCCAAGAGTTTCATTTAACTTATGTTCAAGTTTCTCATAGTCAACAATACAATTATTAAAAGTCATGCACTCCTCAAGCTCAGTCTGTTTATTTTGGAGTGCAACTAAACAACTATCTCAAATACTATTAGATTCCCCTAGAGTTCTACTAGTTTCTGCAAGAATAGATTTGCACTCAGTTAATTCTTGAGTCAATGTTGCATTTGCTTTCTTTAATTGCTTTTGAATCTTTTTATTTTCATCGACATCAAGTTTTAAATTTGCAATTAAATTAGCAAGTGCAACACGCTCATCATCACATTCTACATCATTTTGGTCATCCTGAATATCATTATCACACATATCCGGTGAGTCAGGAATGACATTACTATCACCCGTTTCCACTGCACATGTGTTACTAATGGATTCAGATTGCTCAAAATGTTGTATGTCATTGGCAAACACATTATCGTCAGTATCGTATTGTACCTGTTCCAATGGCTCAGAGTCAGTGCCTGAGTCTGCATTAGGAACCTCCTGGATCTTTGCCATGTAACTGTAATGTGCTTCCAACTCTTGTTCATCAATTTCTTCATCCGTGTCTGCTAGCCAGTCAGATTGCTCTGCTTGAAGTTGAACACCTTTCTCAGCTTGTTTACACAGCAACATCTTTTCCTTGTGATACGTGGAGTCTTTAACCCGTTTTGGCTTTCTGCATTCCTTAGCATAATGACCAAATTCCTTGCAGTTAAAACACTGTATCCCAGACTGTTGCACTACTTGACCACCTACAGTTTCTCTAGCCCCAGCAACATTTACTGCCCTCTGATTCCCAAACTGTCCAGTCTGATTGTCATTCTTGTACCTTGGAGTAGTATCCACATTCTTGTTTCTGGTGTTTGAGGAAGTTCTGAGGTTGTTGTTGGTAGGTTTGTAGATTTTCTTAAAGTACTTTGCAATGAGAGCCAAATTTTTCTGCATGTCTTTATCCCTCTGAGCTTGTTCAGGATCACTGTCTTCTTCAGAAGCTGACTCAGATGGTGGTGTGATTGGTTTGGCTATCTCTTTGCCTTTGTATCTTGTAGTTGCATGAGATCTGGTTGGAAGTGAAGCTTTTGATGTTGGTGCATATGATTTGTGAGACTTTGATGATTGATAATAAGGGTCTTGAAGTGTTTGAGCAGTAGCAACAAGTGCTAATGGGTTAGCATTCTTGGCCATTCTTTCAGCACGGAGTTCATTAACTTCCTTTTGGTATTGTTTCAGAATGTCAAAGAGCTTATGGTATGAAACTTCATCCAACTTGTGTTGTTGCTTCACAATTGTAGTTTTTAGCATTAGATTAAATATTTTTAGGTTTACATTCAGAAAAATCATTTTCAATACTTTTATATTTCATTTTCATTTTTTGAGCTTTTATTTTTAAATTTTAAAAATAGATTTTAATTTTTAAAAATATTAAATGTTTTCTGAGTTTTTATGTTACTTTAGACTTTTCTAAGTTTAAAAATCATTTTTCTCAATTTTATTACTTTATTTTGCTATTTTCTAGGATATTAAAAATTAATTAAAAATAGATTTTAATCATAATAAAATTCAAAAAAAAATGAATCAAAATATTTTTCTTTTTCTTAAAATTTTCTTTTGTCCTATTTTAGGTTTAGAAATTTAGTTTGCATTTTTAGGAGTTAATTTTAGTATATTTGCTTAATTGTCGCGTTTTATTTGTTTCCCGTTAATTATTTAAGTGTTTAATTGCTTTTAATTGTTCATTTTAATTGTTGCTTTTATTTAGTAGTTATAGATACTCAAAAAAATCTTTTCTCTCATTCAAATCATAATCCAAGACTATAGCGAGGTTCATTTACAAAGTCGTTGGGGAAACACCCGGGTAATCATTCTTCTCGGTTAAATATACGTATTATATATTATATATATCTTTTAGAGTGAGTTTTTCTTAAGGGAGACTTTAGGAAAGTTCTTAATTGCTCTTTTGGAATATAGTATATTTTATATATAGTAAAATACTGCAATCAACACATTTTCCATAAGTAGCACAAACAACATTAACATTCGAAGTTCTGGAATTTAAACTGTCATTACACGCAGTTACAAACTTTGTTTGATTAGAAATACAAAAAAGAAAGAGAAAACATAGGATGGACTTCTTCTCATCTTCTTAAACTTCACTTGAACTGTGTTTTTTGCAAGACCTTAATCATTCATTTGATTGCCCTAGGCTGTGGTCTCTAACATTTAGTTCTGAAGCTACTCTGTGTAGATGTAAACACGCGAGGATTAGTATTCCTAGAAGTCTGAGTCAACTGTGGTGCTCTAGTTTGTGTTGTACTACTTGCAATTTGATACATGCCTGGTTTAATCACATTTGTGTTTCTACACTTGCATTGCTGTTTTGACCAAATTCGGTGAGTACTGTTTTTATAAACCCACTTACTCATTAGTTTTTGAAACCGACTTTTTCCTTTTGCAAAATTTGGTTCTCTCAAGAAAGAAAAAAAAAAAAAAAAAAGAGTCTGAAAAAGGAGCCGGTTTTCCTAAAACTATGGTTTTGGAATCCTTTGAGCATTTGTTGTCGAACAACAATGGTTTTACAAACTTATTGTTCCACAGATTTTCCTTCCATTTTTCATGAGTTTCTTTAACACACTTGATTGCATATTCTTGTCTATGCAGTTGAGCTTTTCAAATCTTGTATTTCAAAATATTTGTTCACGTTCCTTTCAACATACATTTGACATTTTTCTATGCAACTGTTCATTTATCAGTTGTTTCTTAGACATTGTTGTGAAAGCGATTTCAATAGAAAATTGAGTGTTTTTCTAATTTAGCAAAACTTCGTAAAAGCTCAGTGTAAATCTCTTTACTTACAAATTCAGTTTGTTCAGAAAGCTTTTGTGCAAGACAGTCACATTCCCTGACTTTATGAAGATATAAGCATTGTAATTCAGTGATCTCATCTAAATCAGATGAAGATTGCAAATATGAACACATAATATCATTCGACACACATTCTTGCAAAAGCATATCATACATGTTGGAAAATTCTGCCTTATCAGATTCAAGTTCATCAATTTCATCTTCAAGATATTCAACGTACTTTAAATCTGCATGCATTTCTTGCTTAAGTTCATGAACAAATGCGAAACTATCATTCTAAGACTTAAGGGCAAGGGGCATCAAACATGTCTTAACTAGGATTTCCATATCTTGCGCAGTTGGGTTACGAAGATGAAGACGGTCGTTTGAATGTTTTACCCACGCTTGATCGACAATTTCTTTCAGATGATTAATGTTATTCGTCATGACATTGTATGCTTGTCTACTTTTGCTTATTGATTTTGACACTGGTAAGAAATCGATGTTTTTGAAAATATTTGGTTTTGTTTTCACAAATGATTTTCTCCACATTTTCTTTCTTATTTCATTTGCCTGTGCGAACTGAATTTCATAATGCTGAGTCGGGGGTTTAAAAATTTCATAAAGACTATTTAACTTTATGTAGTCAAAAGGTTTGACTAAGTCTTTATTCAATTTTGATCGACTCTCTTCTTCAAGAGTTAGAATCTCTTCCCTATCAGGGATGAGTCTGTTTGTAGGATCAGATTGGTTATGTGGGATCGCATACAAACATGGTTTCTCATATTGAGCCTTTTTGAGGTACATTGGATTGGTAAAGGTAGGTCTTCCATTAAATGTAGGGCATTTGGGTGCTAACATATGAATGGTTTGGATTGATTGACTTCTTTTGTAAACAATTTCATTCAAAAACTTTAATTGGTTTTCCATTGAAATCATTTTGTCAATATCTTTTTCTTCCTTAAGCTTCAAATCCGTTATGACCTTTGTTTTCTCTTTGACAAGACCTTCGTAATGTGACTTTGTTAAAAGACTCTGTTTGACTAACTCATCGTGTTTCTCTTTGACAACAGAAATTTCGTAGGCTTTAACTTTTAAACCTTCTTTTATGTCAATTTCTTTTTGAGCTAATAGTCCTAGAGTTTCATTTAACTTACGTTCAAGTTTTTCATAGTCAACTGTACGATCATTAAAGGCCTTGTACCTCTCAAACTCAGTCTGTTTATTTTGAAGTGCAACTAAGCAACTATCCCGAATACTATTAGATTCCCTTAGAGTTCTACTAGTTTCCGCAAGAATAGATTTGCACTTAGTTAATTCTTGAGTCAATGTTGCATTTGCTTTCTTTAATTGCTTTTGAATCTTTTTATTTTCATCGACATCAAGTTTCAAATTAGCAATTAAATTAGCAAGTGCAACACGTTCATCATCACATTCTACATCATTTTGGTCATCCTGAATATCATTATCACACATATCCGGTGAGTCAGGAATGACATTACTATCACCCGTTTCCACTGCACATGTGTTAGTAATGGATTCAGATTGCTCAAAATGTTGTATGTCATTGGCAAACACATTATCGTCAGTATCGTATTGTACCTATTCCAATGGCTCAGCATTAGTGCCTGAGTCTGCATTAGGAACCTCCTGGATCTTTGCCATGTAACTGTAATGTGCTTCCAACTCTTGTTCATCAATTTCTTCATCCATGTCTGCTAGCCAGTCAGATTGCTCTGCTTGAAGTTGAACACCTTTCTCAGCTTGTTTACACAGCAACATCTTTTCCTTATGATACGTGGAGTCTTTAACCCGTTTTGGCTTTCTGCATTCCTTAGCATAATGACCAAATTCCTTGCAGTTAAAACACTGTATCCCAGACTGTTGCACTACTTGACCACCTACAGTTTCTCTAGCCCCAGCAACATTTACTGCCCTCTGATTCCCAAACTGTCCAGTCTGATTGTCATTCTTGTACCTTGGAGTAGTATCCACATTCTTGTTTCTGGTGTTTGAGGAAGTTCTGAGGTTGTTGTTGGTAGGTTTGTAGATTTTCTTAAAGTACTTTGCAATGAGAGCCAAATTTTTCTGCATGTCTTTATCCCTCTGAGCTTGTTCAGGATCACTGTCTTCTTCAGAAGCTGACTCAGATGGTGGTGTGATTGGTTTGGCTATCTCTTTGCCTTTGTATCTTGTAGTTGCATGAGATCTGGTTGGAAGTGAAGCTTTTGATGTTGGTGCATATGATTTGTGAGGTTTTGATGTTTTGGTAATAGGTCTTGAGTGTTGAGCAGTAGCAAACAAGTGCTTATGGGTTAGCTTCTTGGCCATTCTTTCAGCACGGAGTTCATGACTTCCTTTGGCAGAATGTCAAAGAGCTTATAGTATGAAACTTCATCCAACTTGTGTTGTTTGCTTCAACAATTGTGACAAATCTTGCATTCTGGTTGAAGTAGTTGACAGAAATATGAACATTGACGTGGATTCGTAGCAACTGTCAAATTGTTTCTGATCATTCATTCATTCATCTTGTAGAATCCGGAATGTTGTAAGACTCATTGTTTCTCCTTCGTGAGAGGTGAATTGACCATTATCCCAAAATAGTTTGTATGACATATTGAAGATTGAGTGATTCACCTTGTTGTAGCCTTTCCGATGGCTTCCCACATTTCTTGAGCTGTCTGGAACATTGCATCAACAGTAGAGTATATAAATAAATTCATCTCCAATTTCCAGTCATAACAAATGAAATTGCTTCTTTTTTCTAATTCAAAATGAGCTATGTTTTCAGGAGTCATATTCATAACTGTCTTGACTGTTGTTTGTTCAGGAACTGGTGGAGAATCCTCTGTTGAGGAATAGCTGGTGTTGTGACCATTCGTTGGAGTGTAAGGACCTTTGAGAATGCACTTTCGTAAGGCATCACCATTTGGTCTTGTATCAATGTATCGTAAGAACCGTGATCGCCATTGTGCATATCGTCCTGTTGCAAGCATTGGTGGACGATCCCTTGAACCAGCTGCCATTATGTTGTTATGCATTTGATTGTCGGTTGTGGAAGTTACAATTGGAGTTGTCATGATGAATGATTTAAGAATTATGAAGTGAAAATGATTTGTAGGATCTTAAGCAGGTAAAGTGATTGTTGTTTTTGTGGAAAACTATTTTACGGGATTTTACAAGTTAGACTAACGAGATAAATACAAGAGGTATTTCGCGGATTTTACTAAATCAAGAAAAACCTGTGAAAATAGTATTGTTGTTGGTTGAAATCGGTTGTTGTTCGTTGAAAGAACGTAAGTTGTGAATGATTAATGAGCTTAAAACGGCAAACGATGCACAAACGATTCACGTTGGAGGGCTAACGGGCTGATTTGAAAGGAGAAGGACAAACGATGTAATGTTGTTTTAACAATGAGGGTTTTAAAACAAACAAAGGACTAGCACTGAAATTATGTGAGAGTTGAGGGACTGCATGTGATAACTTGTAAAAAGTTGTTAATTAATAAAAAACAATTTCCCTCCTAATTCATTTTCATCCTCGTTTGAAATTTTTTAAAACAATGCAACGATTATAT
Source organism: Tanacetum coccineum (assembly GCA_026074375.1). Classification (NCBI taxonomy): domain Eukaryota; kingdom Viridiplantae; phylum Streptophyta; class Magnoliopsida; order Asterales; family Asteraceae; genus Tanacetum; species Tanacetum coccineum. Next base: position 38,814 of record BQNB010013659.1, read on the forward strand.
TTTTTTTTTATGAACACGATCGGTTATCGTCGGTGTATAGGTATATACCACAGTTGATACGTAACAATGACACGAGCACGATGGTGTTGTCTTATGTCCGTGTTTAAGTCACTTGAAACCGTAAAAACCAAAAATTTGTTAAATTAGTTTAAAGTTTTTGTTCTTTTTTGGTTCCTACTCGCTAGACTAGTTCGGTTCATGTAGCCAATAATACTGATTGGTGCTTTGAATTTGTAAACTTCCTCGGGTGCCTTGTTATTGTAGCTCTCGTTAGGTTCTTGTGGCAGGGTACTCGTTCGTTCTTTAAAAGATTTTACTAGTTCGGTGGCCTTTAAAAGGACAACTCTTCGGTCCTTGATAAAGTCACTCGTTCGGGTACTCAACTCTAAAAGTTACTCGTTCGGTGGTCTTTGAATTGTTACTTGTTCGGTTGTCCTCTTTCGTCCTTGTTACTAGAATATGGGATCGTTGTCTCTTTTTTTTTCTCAAACCGTATGGACCACAAAATAAGCCAACTTAGAGAATAGCTTAACCAATAAGCCAACTAAGCCACGAACAATGAAACCCGGAAATTCAAATAAGCTCACAAAGAAATAAGCTTAACAATAAGGCCGTTTACACCACCAAGAAATATAAGCTCCGTAACACAGTTTAAAAGAAAGAACTAACAACGAGTATGTTACGATTTTAAAAACAAAGTTGACCAAAAAAAAAAAAAACAAGCCATGACAATAGAAACCCACGAAACCTTTATGAACAGTAAGCCCAAAAATTGATTACTTGCTTATGAGATTTAAAGCCCAAAAGAGTTGTGAATATGAAAAACAAACTAAACAAAAGAAACTCAACTTTTCGTTTACTAGTAAATAAGATTTGTAAAAAACTAAATAGTTTGGACGAATAAAAACACAACAGTTTTATCAAAAAACTCTATACTAAGCCGACACAATAAAACCACTAAACCATGTGGCGGTGATACCAATGTCGGACCAAATATCACTTTCACTTCAATGGAGAACCAAGTAATATAAGATGAGAATAAAACGGAAGAATTTAATGAGAAGTTAGAAGATGAGAAATAAAGAGCGGGAAAAAATGTAGATTGGTTGTATCTTGACAAAATTAAGAAAATGAACAAAAAAAATCAACACCATTTTCCTTGATGGAAAATGGTATATATACCCTACACAACTACATGGGGCGGGTGGCTTTTAATTGGGCCGGGTCGGGTATTGACGTGGGCTTTTAGGCCCGATACACATATAATATTAGCTTACATTTAAAGCCCTGTTTCAACCCTTTAGTCTATTACCAACAGTCTAATTATTTAAGTAAACGAGACCTAATATAAGAACGAACTTTCCCATTGTTCGACTAAATATTTTGAGGCTAACAGGGTGTTTGGTTTATGACAGCACTAACTCAAGTTAGTGCTGTCAAGGCTATTTGATATTTTAAACTAAATTCAAATCTTATATTTAGGATATGTGATTAGGTTGTAAGGTCTTTATTAGGTTAATTTAGCTTATTGTAGGCTTGTGTGTTGAATACTTTAAAACCTGAGTTCAATAGTTAGATTTATAGCAACTTGTGCTTGGATTGTTTCTAGCTGCATTAATAGATCCACTTTTTTGGGGCTTTTTTTTTGTGTTAGTGTTCCATGGTTAGTATAATACCAAGTCCTTAAGCCTGCATTCTATGGTTTTGTGTTTTGGTCATAAGTGAGGGTTCCAATTGATCAGCCAATATTAACAGCGAAACCAATACCATTTTCAAGATCAAAATTAGATAGGTTATAGTGTGATTAGCTTTGTATTTTCAGAGCACAGTAGATTTTAGGTAATAACTAGATCTTTTTGCACTTATTTTGTAGTATTAGATTGTTTATGTATCTGTTTTTAGCTTTTAAATTAGCACTTTGTCATTTTCATTAAAGTTTTGAAAAACCAAAAATAATGTAAATTGAAAAATCACCTTTTTCATTCAGCATTTTCTTAGAACATTTGATATTCAAACTAAGTTTCAAAAGCAGTTTTAAGTAGAGTGGAGGATAGATTTTCTAGTGGTAAAGATCAATAAGCCAAAAGGTTCCATTTGCTATTGGAAAAATTAAAGCGCAAAGTTGACTTATAGAACTGTTTGGGGTAACAAATATAATAAAAAAATAGTTTTGTTAATGCTTATTTGAGAATTTTTAGCTTATAGCTTGTAGTTTCAGCTTTATTCCTGCTCAATCTAGCTTATTAGGTTAATCTTTAGTAGTGAATAGCTTATTCATGTCAATTTTTAGCTTATTTTGGCTTGTACTTCTAAATCAAAAAACCATAGTTAATCTATACATAGTAGTCTTTTCAGTTTGCCTTTTTAAGTGCTTATTTAAATTTCAAAATGCATTTTGTTTACAGTTTTAAGTAGCTTTTTAATAAGTCTTTAAGATAGTATAAGCTAGAAAGCCACAAGGTTCCTTCAGCTCAGTTAAAAATAAGCCCAAAGTTAGCTGTTTGTCTATTTAGTTTTCAGTTTTAAGAAAAGTGCTTAATCATTTTTTCAGCTTATGGCTATTAAATTTTGCTTAATTCTGGTTTAGCTGTGCTTATTTATTTAGCTTTAGAGTAGTAGTAGCTTATTGTACTTAGGTTTAGCTTATTTTAGCTTCTTTGATTTCCTAGTCTAAACACAAAGCCAAAAAGAAGTTTTAAGAGTTTTTTGTTTTTATAAGCCATTTTCTGGCTTATTCCTTAAGATAAAAAAATTGTTTTCATAAAAGTTCTTAGTTTTAAGCTGTTCTATAACTTTGTTTTAAAAAGTTTTGCAAAATAAAAAAAAATTGGAAACCAAGGAAGTTGGGGCGTTGAGTATGACCGAACCCCGACCTCAACTCGTTTTACCCTTTTATAATCTCACATCACACACACCAAAACCAACTCTGTTACAATTGCTAATCCGTCATTCTTTGCCACCCATTATTGTTTAATTACCTTTTTGGGGCCCATTAAGCTTATAAGACCGTTTGATTTTTAATGCTTATTTTGATTAAGCTGTTTTGCCTAGGCCTTATTTTCTTAGGATTGTCAAAGTTTAAGCAATTTTTTAGATTTTTTTATAAAACGTTTAGTATTTTTTATATTTAATTTTCAATAAAATCGATTTTAATTCAAAAAAAAATATAACAAAGTCAAAAAAATATAATTATTTTTTATAAAATTTTCTTTTAACATTTAGAACCTAGGAAAAATAGATTTGCTTCTGTAGGGTTAAAATTGCAAAATTTGATTTTTTAAAGAACGGATGGAATTCGTTAATATTTTTAGTGATTGTTAGATTAATAACTCTTTCATTTTTGGTCTTGTTTCTTTGCCCTAGCTTTTTAGTCAATTAAATCTTATAAAAACCAAAAAGATCATTTTAGGACTTAATTTTGATAATTTAGGGTTTTTAGGTCCCGTTTAGGATTCCCGATTTGCGTTTTTAGTTAAAATCTAATTTCCTGTATTGTTTTCTCGTAGTTAGGTTTAATTGTCCCTTTATTTGTTCACTATTTGGAATTTTGAAAACCAAAATCTTCTTTGAACCAATTCAAGTCATTGTCCAAATAACAAACGAGGTCTTAATTTCATAAATTTTTGGGAAAACGACCTGGTAATCACTTACCGGTTTCTTACGTATTATATTTTCGTGTGATTTTTCTTACTACCTTTGTCCTCAAGGGTAGTTTTGAAATTTTCTATACTTTAGATATTATTACGTATTTACATAAAATACTAAACACTCTAATACGGCGTATTGGAGAGTAGCGGATACGCTCTGATGGAACTTGATATTACGGTTTTTATTGTGCTGAGTTGGCGCTGATTCGCCGGTATCTTCTTTGCTGGATATGGGTATAGTAGACGTTTTCAGAATTCTTCAAATATCCTTCGTTTTAGTTCAGGAATTGCGCCCTTTTTGCTTCGTCTTCAAAGTTACTCCTGAATTAGTGCATTATTATCTTTAAAGCATTAAGTACAAAATAATACAATAATTATATAACAAAATGTGGGTACAAAGTGCGAGATTAAATGATAGTTAAAATAAGACGTCATTTGATGTTATCATTCAACTCACATGTTTTCATAAAGTTTACACATTTTTATTAACTTTTACAAAACTTATCTTCAATTTAAAAGAAATGTTTAATTTCTCAATAAATATTTTGAATTCAAATTGTCTACCCTAAAAAAAGGGGGGGGGGGGGGGGATAGATAATGTTCCAGAATACCTCCTAACCCTGAAAAAGGAACATAAAAAAGGGAGCTTCTTGGCATGGGCGGCCCCCTTAGTGATAAGGGGGCTAGCCATAGAGCTAAAGGGGCCAGCCAGACAAAAAGCTCCCAACTTTGCCTATAAATAGCAAATTGTTCCCCACTGATTTTCTCACCTCTTGCGCACAAATTATTTCTGTTCTAAATCAGTTTATACTTTCCTTTCATTCTTTATCATTAAATGTCTTAAGCTTTGTTTCCATGTGATCCATGCCTTAGATCCTCAAGTTCAGAGAAGAATACTTCCTACCTGTGTGAAGAGTATTATGGTTTTAGGGGGGTTCTTGTAACATAGTTACAATTGTATCATATCTTGTAATCATTTATGTATATTGTGAAAGGTGTATATATTTGTTAGATTGTTTTGATCATAGGAAGGTTAGTTAGACCGTGGTGCTCGTCAAGAGTTTAGATAGATCAGGGTGATCTTGTTAGTGTCTAGGTGAAGTGTAATGAAGTTGTGAAGTGAAGTGAAGTTGTGAAGCGTAGTAAAGTTGTGAAGTGAAGTAAAGTAGTGAAGTGGAGAGAAATTGTAAAGTGAAGTGAAGAGAAGTTGTGAAGTGAAGTAAAGTTGTGAATTGTTGTGAAGTAGTACGATTAGTATTTTAGTCCTAAAAAATACAAAAGTTGTGATAGATTGGTTTTAGCTAGGATTAGAACTCGACATTTGGCTTAGTGTCAAAAATCAGTGTAAGCTTTGTTGTATACGGTTTTCTCCGCCTAAAGGGAGCTTGTTGACATAGTGAATAAAACTCTCGAGTTTGGTGCTCGGGGAGTGGAGTAGGGCGAAGAGGTGCTTCGTTACCGAACCATTATAAATCCTTGTGTTGTGGTTTGATCTTTCTAACTCTTATCTCTTATCTTGCATATTTATTTCATAACTTGTTTATTTAGTTAAATTGTTCATATTGTTTACATATTGAATTCACATAAGGTCGAATCTATGTTTTTATAAACAAACTATACATTAAATTAAAAGATCTAGATCTTTGGCATATTATTACCTATGGTGATTTTCCTCCCGTTTAAAATAATCCCGAAACTAAAAAGGATGAAATTGTACCATTGGATAAACAAAATGATGATCTTAAAAAGAAACTCGCTAAAACTAATGAAGCTAAAATGGTAATTTATAATGCTTTGCCTCGCAAAGAATACGAAAGAATTTTTATGTGTAAAATGGCAAAAGGAATTTGTAATACTTTACTAATCACTCACCAAGGTAATAGTCAAGTCAAAGATAATAAAATAGATCTTTTTGTGCAACAATATGAAAATTTTATGTTTCTGGAAGAGGAGTCGATAGATAATGGATTTGCTAGATTTAATACTATTATTACTAGTCTAAAAGCACTTGATGAAGTTTTTTCTAGCAAGAACTATGTTAGAAATTTTCTTAGGGCACTTCATCCCAAATGGCGCGCAAAGGTTACGGTCTTGAAGAGTCGAAAGAATTTGACATCGTTATCACTGACGAACTTATTGGGGAAACTTGAAGTTTATGAAGTAATAATCAAGGAAAGCTCCAAATGCGTCAAAGACAAAAGAGACAAAGTTGTTCTCTTACGTTAAAGGCATAAAAAGGAATCTAGTGATGAGGATAACTCGGACTTGCGTTAGTGGAGACGAAGATGATGCCATGGCCCGTAAGAGAATTCAAAGAAATTCTTCAATGAGAGGAGGATTTTTGTTTAGACAACCACGAGAGAAAGAAAGTCATTGCAATAGAAGGTAGAGATGACAAAATGGTAAAGTGAAAGAAAATGTTTTAGATGTGGAGATTCTAAATCATCTCATCGGAGAATGTCCTCAAGTCGTCAAGAAACAATAATCAAGAGCTTTCTTTGGAGGAGCATGTGTGTGTTGATAGCGGCGAAGAAGAGGAAGAAAAAAAACTGTAATAAAGCGAAACTTGTTTGTAGCTCAAGCGTTAATGAGATATGCTTAGGAATGATTTTGGAGCCGTACGATTGGATTAAAATAGTGGATGCTCCAAAACACACCGACGGGGATCCAGAGGCTATTTTCTTCATACCAAGCATACAACGGAGGTATCGTTATCTTGGGAAGTATTTGTGTGGTTACATCCCTAGTCAAAGGCTATGATATTTCTCTTGACTCTTAATTATTGAAATATGTTAAGCACGTTAGATTAAATCCTAAAAATTCAACTTGCTTAGTATTGGTCAAATATGCGATAATAAGTGCAAAGTAATATTTACCGAACACGATAGCAAAATAATCAAAGCCAAAAAATCATAGGTAGAGGAATTAGAAAGGTAGGGGTTTTTATGTGATGAAACTAGGAAATAATCCGGAAGATAAAATATGTTCTTAAACCTTAGATTGTAAAAATCTACATTTTGGCATAGGAGATTCGGAACGCAAACATGCAAATTAATTCAATTCTTAACATTAAGGAATTGGTTATAAATCTACCTAGCCTTAAATTTGACCTGACATTTTAGAACTAAATGGGTATATAGAAATAAGCTCGACGAAAATGGAGTTATATCTAGAAATAAAGCTAGGTTAGTTGCTAAGGTTATTATCAACAAGAAAGAATTGCTTATGACAAAACTATGCACCTGTAGCTGATTAGAACTCCATAGAATAATATTAGCTGATGCATGTGCTCTAGACTCAAATTATTTCAATGGAGTAAGAGTGCATTCCTTGTAACAGTTTTATCAATGAGGTAGGGGGGGTTTTATTTTTATGTGGCACAACCGCCATGATTCATTGAATTTGCAAATCCTAATCATGTTTATAGACTCAAGAAAGCGCTTTAAGGACTTAAACAAGCTCCCAAAGCTTGGTATGATAGATTGAAAGCATTTCTTATTAAACAAGATTATACCATGGGAATGGTAGATAACACACTCTTTACTAAAAAGAAAAACTCCAATCTCATTATTGTCTAAATGTATGTCGAAACATTATATTCGCTCAACTTGTCAAGGAATTGTGTGTGATTTCACCAAGCATCATGCTCGTGAGTTTGAAATGCGTATGATGGGGAACTCAATTTTTTATTAGGTTTACAAATAAAACAATTAGAAGATTGTATATTATTTAATCAATCAAAATATATAAAGAAATGCTTAAGAAGTTTAGTTTAGAAGACTCTAAGCCAATGAAAAAACTCCCTATGTCTCGGATATGACAAATCCGAAAGACGAAGAAGGTGAGTCCATATGTATTATACCAAATATAGAGGTATAATAGGAAGTTTATTATACTTAACGGCAAGCAGGCCCGGTATCGTGTTTAGTGTTTGCCTTTGTGAACGCTTCCAAGAGGATCCCAAAACCTCTCACATTAAAGCGGTTAAATGTATCTTTCGATATGTTAAAGCCACTACACACTTAGGATTATTGGTATCCTAAGGGGTCTGGCATGAAAACCCATAGTATATGCGGACTCTGATCTGCGAGAGATTACGTGGACCGATAAAGCACTAGTGGTATTTGCACGTTTATGAGATGTTGTTTAACATTTTGGTTTTCAAAGAAGCAAACTACTCTTGCTATTTCCACTACCAAAGCCGAATATGTAAGCGCCGGAAAGGCATGTCAACAAGAACTATGAATGAAACAAGCTTTCTTAGATTATGGAATTAGGTTAGATGACATTCTATAAGTGTGATACAAAAGGAAGCTAAAGGACTTAAGTAAAAAATTTCCTTTACTACACTTCATACAAAAACACATGAGGATTCGCACATTTCCTTCGTGACATGTCAAAAAGGAAATATTTCTATTGAAAAGTTCTCCATGGAAGATAACATTGCCAACATTCTAAACTAACCCCTAAAGGTGAGCCTTTTAAGGACTTACGTCTAGTTAAAATGGATGTTAAACACGTGATTAAATACATTACTTATGTATCCATACACTATTAATGTTAATAGGAACTTAAACCACCTAAAAGTAAACAAAAACATTGAACTACAACCAAAACCAACATACCAAAATTGAAAAATCACGAAAATAAAATCGTCAGATGGTGCCCCCCTTAGCTCTTAAAGGGCGGCCCCCTTAGTGATAAGGGGGCCGGCCATACACATAAGGGGACCAGCCATCTCGACTGCCATAAAAAAAATTATTTTTTTCTTTAAATCTAAGTTTAGGGATTCTTATTTTGCTCAAAATCCAAAGATGGGATTTTCTCAAAATTATTCTTTATACAAAAATTAGTATTAGTACTTGTTTTGCCAAGCTTTTAAACTTCTTTACTTAATTATTTGTTTATATAAGTCTAATCTATTTCTCAAAGTTCCTTCTCATGACTAGGAGTTCATAGAAAATCTCTTTGTTGATATATCTAAATAAATCTTGGCATTCTGCATATGATCTCACACTTGTTACTTGGAATATATAATACAATTTATATTTTTGACATCTCTTGGATTGTGCAAATTATTGTGAAGGTGCACTCTGGATTTTTTACCTCTTGGTTTTTTTGATCGTTAATTCAAAATATCGTAAATTAAATTTGTCGCATATAGGCACACACTAGGGATTATAAATACAAAACACAAGTCTCATTTGATGTGATTACGAAATACTTATCTTGTTAAGAAATCTTAGGTGATTACAACTATTAGGTGATTACAACTATTAGTTAATAATCCAATCAATATATGCTCTTCATTATAAACTTTTTATCTTGCCTCTTTGCATGCTTATTCATACATTCTTGCTTGCCAAATGTTATGTGAATTAGTCTTGATTAGGAAATTTCATGCTCATTCATTTATTCTTACTTGCTAAATGTTATGTGGATTAGTCTTGATTGCTATAAAATTTAGGCCTTTTTACCATTTCCTGCAAGAAAACAAAAACCTGAACATCCTGGACATTTCCAGGTCGCGGCCCCCTTTGTGTGAGAACGGGGCCCAGCCATATAGATAAAGGGGCCGGCCATCCGATGAACGGTTTTTACGGTTTCTTTCTGCTTTTTGACCTTCTTTTATCTAGACTCAGCTTTAATTTCCCTAAACACACCAACATTTCTTGGCTTTGTTTTCTAACAATGTCCATCCATCCTTAACTACATTTTCTTCCTAGTATAAATCAACCCTCACCCTCATCTTTGTCATCACAACTCACTTAATCTTCTCCAATGACATCTTCTTCATCAAACCATGTTCAAACCTTTAAAGGTGGCCTAAAGTCTGTAGCCCGTATAGGAGAAAGAAGTTGAACTATTGTAAACCACATCCAAGATGGTTGATGTTAACTTTCCTACACCTATGCCCAAAGCTCTAAATCTTCTTAAAAGAAACCATCACAAGAAACCCTCTTACTACTCACTCAACATGATTCACTAAATTCTCACTGACTTCTACTTGGTGATTCTTGTGACAACTAATGTTGGAAAGCTCTCATTCCATCACAAAGTGCCGATACAAATCTCAACTCACATATATCCCTCAGTTCCTCACTTACTCATCAATCCAATATGGATAGTGTGCTTCATGCTCTATAAATCCAACCCTCACCTCAAGGTGAAAAAAACAATTTCATCCTCCATCGCTCTCCCCACATACTCAGTCCCCCTCGCAGACCTAAATAAAAATATTATAAAAAAAAAAATAAATGATCATTGATGACATTAATCAAACTCCAGGATTTAGTAAACCTTCTCGCCATGCACACTTTCCTAATGCAACACTCCCACTTCCCCCTATTCTCTAACTTGCCTCTCACCCTCATTCATAAACCAAGTTGAAAAACATGTTGCTATTGTCCTTGTTGGCATCTTTAATTAATTAAAACATGTCCTCAACAAAAACTGAGGGAAGATTGCATTAGATTGAATTCTTCTTACTAGTCCACTAAACACCTCTTCTAGTCCAACGAGATACCCTCACAACAACACCTCGCTCCAAACTCTCCTCAAACAACCAACTACGGCATTGTTATTCTGCTTACCATTTCTCGCTTTCAAATAAATGTCCAACCCACTCCTTTTGCAAGCAAGTTCAATGGTTTCTTATGTTAATATAGGCAACTGAGGACCTTTGTAGTTTTTATTCATGTAGAATGTATTATTATGCTTCAAGTATAATATTTAGGTTTGATAAGTGCATGTTGAATGATTGTGTTTTATACACAATTTCTATGTTCAATGAATGATCTTTTGCTTAATGGCTCTTTTGAGTTCATTTATATCTTGTTTATTGTGATGGTTGGTTTGCACAAATATGTTTGATTATTTTTCTTTTTACTTTGCTTTATGTTAGAAACATTTGTGTTGTTCTTCTAACTTGTTTTGTAGCAAAGTTACCATTGCTCGAGTCCTTGGTTGTCTCACCAGGGTGAGTTACACATCAAGGGGAGCGTTATTCTGTCGACTTTATGCATATAAAAATTCATCGACGAAGCCTTTTTGATTCTACAAAAAGGGGGAGAATTAGAAATAAAACTCACTAAATACTTGTTTAAAAAATAATTTTACATTTAATGAGTTTAGATTTTGTAATCATCAAAAAGGGGGGGGGGTAAAAAAGGGGGGGGGGGGGGGGGGATTGGTGATAGATTAATGCTTAAAATAGCTATTAATAATCTTGTCGTTCTCCATACGTTTTTGATTAATCACAAAATGTAATAAAACGCTCAATGTAAAATTAAACATAAACAAGTAATTAGTAGTAAATTTTTATTTCAAAAATTTAATCACTTAAAGGTATGTATAAATAAATGCTTAATGCATTTTTTGATCAAAGGAATTTTAATTCAACTCTCATTTTTTTATAAAATGTTACTAACATTTTTATAACTTTTACAATACATTTTCTACATTTTAAAGAAATGTTTTATTCAAAACATAAATATTTTGAATTCAAATTTTCTAATTAAAAAACGGCTAGTAATGTTCTGAAACACCTCCCCTGGAAAATACAAAAAAAAGGGAGCGTTCTTGGCCTGGGCGGCCCCTTTTAGATAAGGGCGGGGCCCATTAGTGTTAAGGGGCAGGCCATAGAGACTTAGGTCGGCCGACAGGACATAAAGCTCCCAATCTTTACCTATAAATAGCAGAATGTTCCCACGGATATTTCTCACCTCTTGATTCACATTCTTTTGTTCTAATTCAGGTTATTACTTTCCGTTTATTCCTTTGATCATTAAATTCATAGTTATTTCCAAGTGATCCTAAGCTTGACTCAAGTGCACAGGGAAGAATCACTTCCTTCCTTCAAGATGAGAAGATATAGTTTAGTGTGTTATTGTAACATAATTACTATTGTATCATATTTTTGTAAATCATTTATCTATATTATGAATGGTGTGTATAGTAGTTAGATTGTTGTGATCATTAGGGAAGTTAGTTAGATCGATGGTGATCGTCAAGACTTTAGATAGATCGGGGTGATCTTTTTAGTGTCTAGGTGAAGTGTAGTGAAGTTGTGAAGTGAAGTAAAGTAGTGAAGTGAAGAGAAGTTATGAAGTGAAGTTAAGTGGTAAAGTGAAGAGAAGTAGTGATGTGAGTAAGTTGTGAATTGTTGTGAAGTAGTGTGGTTAGTATTTTAGTCCTCAAAATACAAAAAGTTGTAATAGATTGGTTCTAGCTAAGATTAGAACTCGACATTTGGCTTAGTGTCGGAAATCGGTATAAGCTTATTTGTGCATGGTTTTCTCCGCCTAAAGGGAACTTGTTAACATAGTGAAGAAAACTCTCGAGTTTGGTACTCGGGGAGTGGAGTAGGGAGAAGATGTGCTTCGTTACCGAAACACTATAAATCCGTGTGTTGTGGTTTGATCTTTCTAACTCTTGTTGTAACAATCCATTATTTCAGGTCATTTCCCGACTCAATTATTACCATTATTTATTTTTAGAGTTTTACGCGTTCGCTTTTAATTTTTATCGTTAAGTTAAATCGCATAAACTAAAAATCATCATTCAACGTAAACGGGACACAAACAAGTTATTAGTGTACGTCATGCACGTGTTAGTAATTATTATGGAGTATAAAATTATAACTTTTTAATATTTTATTCTTTATGGTTACGTATATCGTCTAGTGTTCACAATTTAAAATACATTTAGGCATAATACCCGAAAGCACCAACTACCACATCTATACTCAAACATATACCACTTTTATACCAATACATAAAAATTAACTAATTTCTATGATATAACACATATATTGGCGGATACCTCAAGTAGATAACACACAATGTCCAAATTCAAATTAGACTTTCTAAGTCATACTTGCTTATTTTTACCAAGGGACACTTCTCAATCCTAGGGAGGAGGAGAGACCCTACACAAGTGTACCCTAACCACTCTTTATCCATAGTTTAAGCCTCGAATCTTTCTAGTATAAATAGGATGTACCATGTAAGAGTTCACACACTTATAATTCACAAGTAAACAAAGCAAAAATATCTCTTGTTTCCTCCTATATACCCACGGCTGAAATAGGAAGTTTAGGGTGTTCATAGTTTTGATTTTTCAAGGATATTAAGCATACAAGGGTTCTTAGGTATTATATATAAGGTGTTGCAAGGTGGTTTGGAAGATTGGGTATTATTTACAAGGGTTTGTAATCAAGAAGTAAACTAGGGTTTTGATGACATCAAATAACGTCTATTTTATAGCAACATTTATCCCATGTATATTACCCATTTGTATGTTTTTGCCAAGTATTATTTCTTAATCGTTTGTATTTGAGAATTGAGTAACTTATGGAGTACTTGGGAAGTTATGATAAAAAGGCACGTTTTTGGAGGCATTAACGTAGATTTCGAGAAAGTCTACTGATCTGACAGAAAATACGCCGTATTATTCTAGACCTATACGACGTATCCAAGACTTTGACAAATTAAAAGACCATTGCTCGACTTTAAAGAATACGTCGTATCTACATTAGCGATACATCATATATAATACTTTGGTCAACAAAGAAGAACAAGTTGGTTTTACCTAATACGTCGTATCTATCAAGAAGATACGGCGTATTCATGCCTACACTTCACAAATAACCACGAAGGATTAGAGACCCAATACGCTGTATCCAGGAGACATCAATACGCCGTATTTACAATATAGTAATAAAATATTCTGTAAGATATCAAACATGGTCCTTACTCAAAGAAATCCCTAATACGCAGTATACCACATTGCTCGATATGGCGTATCGACCCTTTTCCAGACTCTATAAATAGACGACCATAAACTCAGTTTTAGGTATGCAAGTGAATCCCTAAACCACCAAGTCGACCAAGAGACGAATAAAGGAGCATAGAAGGTCAGAAAAGAGCCTCAAGATCATAGGAAAACTCTTGTAATCTTTACACAACCGAATACGTGTTCGATTAAGGTTTCTTTATTTTAATCGTTCATATTTCAAACCGTGTGTATTTTTACAATGACTATCAGCTAATACCTTTTGATACCTTTAGGTATCAGCCATGTTTATGAAGATCTAATGTTTAGTTTGTTTATCTTGATTGCTTAATACATCATTGATTGTTGATTACGTTTATCGCATGATACTCGTTTATGTGCTTTTATATGCGCTTAATCTGTATCTAAGGATATCGCCTGTAGCTTAACTAGATATCGGATAGTTCTTATAAGTATGCGACCTATCATTCAACTAGGTCTAGTCCAACATATTTAACGCGCTACAACTTCGGTGTTGTTTGGGCGTAGGCAAAGAGTCTGGGATAGCTCTCCATATTGCTATTTATATATCTAGAATCATAGGATCATAAATATTGACCTATCCTTACCTTTAGTTTAGTGAGCTTAGTTGAGCCATAAGTGACCTTGGTATCAACGAGTACGTTCTTATTCCATTGGTAAGGACTCAGACAGTGGACTACTAGTATATAAAGAGTCGTTAAGTAGTAAGTGGGTAAAGTCTCTATGAGCTAGGGTTTAGTAAGAGCACCATTATTAATCTCCTAAGGTAGATTATAATCAACAAATGCTTGCTTTATGCGAATGCGTCTAATTGTGACATAATTAGCGTGTCTAGGTCTTAGGAAGAAGTACCGCCTAAGTCAAGGAATGATATGCCCCTTCGAGATAAGACAATCATTGCACTAAATAAACAAACCTGCATCTTATCGGATTATTCATGGTTGATACGTTTTCCTTACATTATTTCTCGACCGCTTCTCTATCGTTTGTTGTCTTCTTGTGTGTGTTTATTGCTTTACTTGTCATCAAAACCTTAGGTTAGATAACTAAACCTCGTGCCAGTCTTTCAGGCTAAAATCCCCTTTCTTACATTAGTTTTAGGTTTAACTTTGATAACTAAACTACTGATAGATTAGATATTAACACTCTCGCTCTTAGTGATCGACACCCTACTTACCACGAAACTCCCATCTGACTGGGTACACTGCCTGTTAAAGTGTTGTTTTTAGGTATAGTCGGCATAAAACAAATAGTAAAACTTGATACATAAAATACCTACTCATAACGACACATCAAGTTTTTGGCGCCGCTGCCGGGAAGTGAAGTTGTTTAATTCTTATTTTGTTAGTATTTTTAGTTTAGTATAGCTTAGATTAATTTGCATATTTGTGTGTTTGTTTGAGTGTTTAATTTTTTGCATTGTATATTTTTGCATATTGTGTGTTTGTGTGTTTTCTACATTATTATAGTCTTCTGTAATATTCTGAGTCGAATACTGAATACGGCGTATTCAATTTATTGGATACGGCGTATATATTTTCTTCAAACCAATACAGCGTATTCGACTCTATCATCAATACCGCGTATTCAGTTCACTGAATACGGCGTATCAAGCTATTTGATAGTTTTCTTTCCTAGCGAATTTATTACAGGATAAAATGGACGACCCCAACATTACTATGGAGGAGTATATTAGGCTTGAGGAAGAAAAAGCTCGTAGGCGTGGTAAGGTGTATAACTGGGAAACTGCTACGTATGGTAAGATCTGGGATAATAAAGACGTTCACGACCTCGGATTTGTTGAAACTAAATTCCCAGCTATAGTCTTTAAAGACACGTTAACATCTGAAGCAACACTCTCGTATGAGCCTACGATAAGTTCTCTTAACAATAAAATTGACTTTAGAGCATCGTTTGACGAATCCGACGATGAAGATTACACGGTGATTTATGACAAAAATTTATTTTTTAATAAAATAATTTCTGTCACGATTGAAAACGATTCGGAAATTAATAATGAAAAAGTCAATATGCCTTTGATTTCCCATCACCCAGCCAAAGGTCGTAATTCTAAACGATTTAGACTTCTTTAAAGATTTTAAGAATGAATTTCCAGCCATTGTTTACAATGATGCTCTAACGTCTAAATCAGATTCCTCAACTAAACCTGTTGAAATTCCTCATCGTATCGATGAATCTGATTTGAAAACTGAATCATCATTGTACGAATGTGATGAAAAGGAACAAAATATTTCTTTTAACGTAATTTATCCTGATGATTCAAAATCGGATACGGATAATGATAATGATAAAATTGATATTGAGCAATCTTTGGGGAATTATATACTTCAAAACCATTACCTGATGTAATAAGTACGGATGTTGGTGTCTATGAACAAGGTTCAAATAAGCTTTTAGAAACAAGTCATGATACATCTAATAAATTTTTCAAAACTAAAATTTTTATCAAGGAATTAAATTTTAATATCATGACTTGAACATCTTAACAAAGGGATTCATCATTTCCTAATCAAGAATTTGTATGTGCCAATTGGCATCACCCGATCGAGACCCCAAATTGATTTTATAAGGATGGGATTAAATTTGGGGCAAGTCTAAACTTAAAGACTTTTTTTGTAAACAAAAGTGCCATGCTGGGAGACAACCCGAATGGTATTTTCAATTTTCTTATCGGTCTGTCTTCCCAGACTGACATTACTACGTATCCAAACACCAACATGATACGGCGTATTGACCTTACTGATGTTAACCAGTTCTTTATTTTTTAGCACATCGCTCGATGTGTTTGTTAAACGAATACAGCGTATTCGACATAGGTATCAATACGACGTATCCTAGGGTAAGGATACGGCATATCGACTTCCTATACAGCTTTAGGCTATTATTCCGAGTCTAACCAACGAATACACGGAGATAGAAATTGCACTTGTTTTCTTATGCTTAATACAGGACCTTCTGAACGAAAACGACGAAGTTGGTAAAGTATCGATCATCTGGAATCCTCTGAAGTTACAAAATCAACATTATGATATGTTTGACTAAGGTTTTCTTGTAAACCCTAGCCTCTCTAGTATATAAAGAGGGGTAGGGTGAATAGTTTGATTATCCATCATAGTTAGATCTCTCCAATGAGAGTCTAATAGTTAGCTTATTAGTTTATGTAATAGTTTAGTCGACTGATTAAAGTCGAATAGTTTATAGTTTATTAGTTTATGAATAAAAACCTTGTTCATAACATTGTTGTTCTTATTTGTTATTCCGCTGGGTGATCAATGTTATGATATCCTAGATGGGCAAAACGATCTATGAAGCCTACAATTAGGTTTCTACAATAATTAACCAAGGTTGTAGTATATAAGGAAGTGCAAGCCTAGTAGAACACACACACTCTTTTCCTTAAGTAAAAACTCCATTATCTGACACCCAATCTTCAATAATTAGGGAATCATCAGACTTCCTAACTACCTTAGACACTTCTTCATTATACTTTCTGTTCTCAACTACAAGCTTATTAACAAACTCATCTAAACAAGTAAAAGATAAATCAGGTGTTAGAGGCATGAAATTTCCTGTGTAGGGAGATGGAACTGCATTATATAATTCATAGCCTAAACCTTTCTTGCAATTATCAACAACCTGACACTATATGAGCTTGTTTAAACTATTAGATGCATTTTCAAATTTATCTACATTAAATTGAATGCTATCTTTTTCTTTTTGAATTTTTTTAAGCTTCTTCCTAAGCTCTCTAATAGTTATTTCTCCTACTTGAATATCCCATTTTAAGCCATTAATGTTTTCTACATAAACAGAATTATTCTTTTTATAAAATTTAAGTTTTTCTTCCACTAATTCTAAACTTGTCTTATAATCTAAAACCATTAAACTAGATTTCTCTAAGGTGCTGTTTGAAATAGACTTAATTGACTTAATATGAAAAAAACTGAATTTATTAAGTCATATGAAAATTGTTTGTTAATGACTTAATTGATAAAGATGGCTGAAATTATAAAGTGATAAAACTGAGCCTGTCCACATTAAGTCATCTGTTAATTAAACACGACTTAATGAAAAAATTAAACAAACACGCCCTAAATCTCTTAATAGTTGATCATTTTAAGATTTAAGTAATTTAACAGTTTCCATACAAGATTTTGAACAATTTGAATCATTGAATACCTCTGAGTCAGAACTTGAAGATGAGTAAGCCATGAGTGCATAATTAGGTCATTCCTCTGCCTGATCACTCCAATCATATCCACCAAGACCATCACATGACACCAAAGCTATAAAATTAGTTGTTTCTATAGGCACAATCCTTTTTGAGATTTCATTGTTCTTGTTGTCTTGATTTCTTGGAGCTCTGCACTCCCTAGCAAAAGGTCCCCTCTTGTGGCAGTTATAGCACTCCACTTTGGACTTATCAAAACGAATAGTCTCATTGCCATTAACAGTAAGCTTCCTTCCTGTATTCTTTAAAAACCTTCTAGCCCTTATAGTTAAATGGCTCATTTGCATATCAAATCCGATCTTTATATGTTTAGGAGGGAGTTGTAGCAAGTCCTATGTGCATACAAGTTGGAGGGGACTATTGGTTGATGCAATGAATGAAAAAAATAAACAGCATCACTAAGTTGATCAAATATTTATAAAGTTAAGCAGCATTAACTTGAGTGTAGCAGACACTCCTTGAGAAATATTACAGCTTATTAGTTGTTGTTAGTGTTGTTATTTGACGAGGGGACACAAAGCCATGTTTTGCGGTGCTTAAACGTGAGCTAGACATCCTTTAATTCTGTGTTCATTTCATACACTTGATGTTATTGAGTGGTTAATCCCTGCTCATTGTTATCCAAATTAGATTATTCCTCCATACAAAGATGTGTGTTCCACTCAGAGTGACAAAACTTCTTAATAACTTATGATTACATCTTCTTGTGAAAATTTTCATCCAAAGCTGCAACTGACTCAAGCTTTTGAGCCTATCAAAAGGTTTTTGATCAAGCAATCTCTGAGCTTGGAGCAGTGAAGTTTTCATATTGCTGCTTTAAGAGATTTCCTTGAGTCTTCTTAGTAGCTGCATTCCCACCAAATCTATTTTCTACAGCTTCCAGCAACAGCTTAGCATCCTTTATAGAGTTAAACTTTAACTGATGTTTGTTAGGAATGCCCATCATTAAAGTACTTTTTGCTTTCACCTCTAATCTTCTTTGAGCCTTATCTTCAGCAGATGTAATGGGCAACAATGTTGTAACGCCTTCCACAACTTGTGTTTTTGGCAAGGTTGCACCATTCTCTATGACTTCCCATTGTGCATAGTCTATCATCTGGATGTATTATTCAATCCTCATCCTTCATAACTCAAACTCACCTGGTTTAAGCATGAGAACTTTGGATGCAGCCACCATGTGTACAGAATCTTGATCCATATCTTCTAGCAAAGTTTCTCAAAGCAACATGCTCTGATACCACTTGTAGATCCCACTTCAATAGATCGAATTCCTTAAGCTTGTTTAAGGTTTAGTTATATTAGGTAAATCTAACCCAACTATGGTAGAATCTTTATGTGAATGTATTAAAGATTATGCGGAATCTAATCTTTAATATTAAGAAGAATTATGAATGAAACATATAATTCAACAAATAAAAGCTCCAATATTATTAATAATATGAATACTCTCAAAGTATTAGGGTTACAAAGACCTTGAAGCTATGATAATTCTATGAATGACTCATTTTTAGTTTTTGGTTTGGTACATAAAACTCTATGCCCTAGGGCCTCTTTTTATACACCAAGGAGTCCTAAACGGCTTACAATACTTTCCTAAGTATATCAAATCTTTTAAACAAATAACTTATACATATCCTTTACCAAAATATGTCATACAAATCACATAAGCAGCACTAACTAACTCAGAAGTATTAACTTCTTCACCAGCAGCATTAACTCTTCAGCACTAGTAACTTTACACTAGCAGTAGTAACTTTAGTACTAGCAGTAGTAACTACTTAGGATATTTTCTAGTCTTTATCTCTGAGCAGTCTTAACTTCCACTAGCAGTAGTAACTTTGTACTGACAGTTGTAACTTCACCAGCAGTCTTAAATACTTAGAATAATTTTCATTGAAATTCTTCCAGCAGCACTAACTTTGACTGAGTAGCATTAACATCAATAAGAGTAGTAGTAACTCCAAATAGCATTAAGAAGGATTAAGGCTTTTAATCCCCACACAATCTCCCCCGAAGTGAGGTCATTGAGTTCTTTGATCTTTAAGCTCTTTAAGATTGCATCGTCTTTAAGTTCTTGTAGTCTTGGTCTTGGTCTTGGTTGTAGGCTTGTTCCTTCATGTTGTGTGATCTTTGATCTTGAGCCTTCGTCATTATCTTTTAACTTGTTCTTTAATTCTGAGATCTTTTATATCTTTCTCCATGAGATCTTTGTGATCCTGCGATCTTTTGTCTGTAGACCGACATGCTTATACTTGTCTTGAAAGTTGGCTAACAATCTTTGTCTTTATAAACTCGATGTGTTTTAGGAAGATCTTATATATCAGAGTTGCGAAAGACTTTTGTAACATATACTTGACCTTTCATCATGTATTTATCTTTGTCATTCAAGTATGAGCATGTGGTAATGAATATGACGTTGTTGGATGAGGTAGCTACTCCACCGTCTTAAGCTGCATTTGAGTGTTACTAATAAACAGCAGATATGGACGAATCTTGTCTTTGTCTTAATGTTGACCTCCAGTTCCATGAGAACCATTTACAGTATAAATATTGTACCTGTGATCAGGTAGATTCATTATAAGAGCCTCCTTGACAGGTGATAACACTCCAAATATACATAAAATATCCTTTGTTAATATGTAAATTATCTATATAAATATTATAACTATTGCAAGTTTGGTTACTTATTTAAGTAAAGTTTGTTTCAGGACTAAGGATCAAGAAAAGGACTTAAAACGTAAGAAATATCCGTTAAATACTCTAACGGGCGTTAAAGATAGATCTAGAAGAGAATTAAAGGACCAATTTAATGAAAAGAAGCCAAGTGCGACACACTTCTAAGGAAGCGCGGCGTACTTCCAGTCGGGGAGAGAGAATTTATTATGGAAGCCAAGTGCGGCGCACTTTTCTGGAAGTGCAGCGTACTTGGGGTGCAGTAACTCCAAATCATAATGATATGCATTGAAGCCTTGGCCTTTCACTTCCCTTATTCCCCTCAACTGATGTGATCCTTGGGCTATAAATAGGAGCCAATTTTTGGAGTTTTACACACTCATTCACAAATTCATCATCATATCAACACACAACAACAATAATCAAGTTAGAAGGAAGTTTTGGGGAATTGTGGTTGAACAAGCCTTTGTTCATCCAATTTCTAGGTTTTAATCCATCCAAGGGAGTGTTAGTAAAGTGTATTTTGAAACTATAAGCTATTGTGACAGAATTGTTCATAGTTTCCAGGTTTACTTTGAATATAATAAAGTGTTCTTGGGAAATTCTTATGAAATCACCATCTTTTGCTCTTAGAATCTGTATAAACCTTGTTACTCTTTTGAATATGAGTCTTACTAAATTTATAATGCTTGTTATGAGTTTTGCTTCCATGATTATGGAGTAGTCGTATATGTTTGTTTAGGCTTAACATGGAATAATGACATGAACATGCTTTAACATTATGCTTATGAATATGATCTTGATAATTCGATGTTTGATTATTTGTATACTTGTTATATGTTTGATTAATCATATATGGTGGAAATAGGTCAAAAGGCTCTACCTTTGTGTTTACATTTCGCATTGTTTGTCTATGGAAATTTGATATTACTCTTGTGAGAATTGACTAATAAAATGTTTATCAAACCGGATATGAACACGTTTAATACTTAATCTCATGTCTAAAAAACTTGATTAAGGGAATTTTATCATTATCACCTTCATACATGAATATCAAGACACAGCAGATAGCAGGAAAAAGAAAGAGGCAAAGGCATTTACCTTTTACCGGATGGAAACAGAAGATATAAGTGAAAGATATGATGCATCATGTTTTGTTAACGGTATAGAGGCATATTATGGAAAAATAAATTTGGAACACGATAAGAAACTGATCTCAAACAAGTTTGCGGTCTAGTTATGTTTGGAACATGAAGTGAAGAATGGAGAAAAAGTTGTTAAGAAGGAGTTGATAGTTGCTTTAAGAGGAGAGATTTACTTTGTAAAGTTTATCATCAATCCTGAGGAGGATGATATCGAACCAGGAGTAGTGCTTGGAAGATCATTCCTAAGGTTGACAAAGGGAATAGCTGACTTTGGAAACATAATCATAACCATTTACCCCGATCTAGAATTTTCTAATGTTGATGACTTTGATAAAGCAAATGACTCGGAAGATGACTAGGATGTTAATTTGGAAGGCGTAGATTTTGGAGAAATACCATAAATTGATGGGCTCGAGTTGCCACCATATGTTTGTAACATGGGAAAAAGTTCCAGAAATAAGAAGAAGCCTAGTAAGAATAACAAAATGAAGTATGATGATGAGGGACCTTCCCTTACCGTTAATCGTGTCTTAACTCATAAAGATCTTTTAAGAGAGGAACTAGAGAAGGATCTTTGGGAAAGAATAATAATCCTTAATGAACCAAGGCCCATAATTGAAACACTTAAATATAGGGAGCGATATAAAAAAGTATTGGACACTATCTTGTTGGATAAATTAAAATAAGATGGTGAGTTAGAGCTAGAAGAAATGGAGGCTAATGAAGAGATGATAAGGGAATATAAAGCAATCAAAGGAAAAGATGATCCCGGTGTGTTTGTTTTACCTATTTAATTAGAAGGGAGATTTGATACCCATGCTTTAGCCGATACTGGTTCCAACATCAATATCATTCCTTACCGTATCTTTGAGGAACTAGGGAGAGAGCATGTCAAACCAGTCAGCCATAACGTGAGTATGCTTAACCATTCTGAGTCCGAACCAATGGAGATGTTGAAGGACGTTTTGTGTCAAGTGGGTGTCACAACGGTACTAGCAAAGTTCTTGATCCTTGATATGCTAGTTGACCGTACTGTCCCAATAATCATTGGGATGAGTTTTCTTCACACATGTGGGGGCATTATAAACACTCTTAAGGGTATTACTTTAACTTTTGATGGTGTTTGCCACCAAAAATTCTATGTGGCTGAAATATAAAATAACGATGAAGAAAGCGATAGTGATGACGAGGAAGAATGCTATATAAAAAGAGATGAAATGGGAAGACCATCCTATGGCCCGAACCTTATATGCTACTTTGACCGTAATGATCATATGGAACGTGCCTTAGCTATCCAAGATTCCATCAACCCTTTCTGAAAAATTTGTGTATGGAAGAAAGTTGTGGCCTTTCTCGGCTCATTACCTGCACCTTTGCTACACACTGATTGAATACCTAAAGGGTCCAGGGATTTTGTTAAAGAAGTTGGAGACGGAAAGTGGCACACAAAAATAAGAGTAACTGATCCGTATGGAAATACATTCGAGCAGGGGTATGAGACAAGATCAACAAATAGGAAGAAGTCAGCCTTTCACAAATTAAGTGACATCATGTCACCACATTGGGTTTGAAACAAAATCAAAATATTAAATAAAAAGGAGTACACTCCGTGCTCCTTCGTGAGTCTTTCTCATTTTCTATGTTATGTCCTTATTAAATAAAACATGTCAAAGTCTTGTAAATCCAAATAGGATTCATCTTTGATGTATGGACACTTAGTCCAATTATTATGAATGTTCGATGGATTAAATTTATGTTTATATTTGCATTTGTACTTAATATGCTTAAATCAGCAGGCCTAGTAACAAAATTGCCAAAAGTATGCCGCACTTCTTAGGAAGTGCGCCGCACTTTTGGACGGTTATCAAAATATATATCTATGTTTCTCACATTTAACCAAAACATAAAAATTATATCAAAATCGCCGCCCTTTACATAAAAATTTCAAAAATCTCAAAAACCATTCCATTAAATCAGTAACAATGCCAAGGGTATGTTAATTATGTTCTTAACTATTGATTATTGATTATTCGTTCTAATTAGGGTTTATGTATAATTGATAATTAGGAAAAAACAAAAGTTCTATGTTTATGATTGTTATTTAGAATTATGTTAATTTCACACTAGTTAAACACATTTCGATATTTATCTGATTTAAGAATAATTTTTGAAAAATTATACTGTTTTAAAATTATATCATAATTATATATAACTATATATATATATATATATATATATATATATATATATATATATAAATTGAAATTTTCTTAGAAAATCCAGGAAGTACGCCGGTTTTGTTCCTAAAACCGGTGCACTTAGTGAAAAATGCAGAAAGTACGCCGCACTTCTTAGGAAGTGCGCCACACTTTTTGCCTGAAAAACAAACAAAAGGTTTTAAACTTAGACCTAGGCTTGTCCGTTGATTATAATTCTTATTTAACATCATTATATACTTTATTGTGAATTGTTTTTTATGTGTAGACAGTTGGAACACACGATGACGAAGCCGGTTCTTCCCGACCCAAACGAACCCGTCAAAGCGAGACCGTGGAAGTAGCGATGCTCCTATGCGTGTACCATGAAATTTTGCTATGGGGAACAAGTAACATAGCTTCTAAAACAAGATACAACACTAACCTTGCTCGGTTGCTCCCAAAATAGATTTACTCACCTTACGTGGTTGATTGGGGTTTGTTGAACAATATGGGTTGTGCCGAAGAGATAGAGGAAATGCTTGAGATCAAGGTGTACGAGATAGGAGGACAACAATAAATATTCACTTCTAAAGCGTGGAGACGCTTGTTTGACATCAATGAAAGAATCTATACCGAACTTTGCCATGAGTTCTACTCCACTTATGCTTTTGATGAGGTATGTACAGATGATGAGTTGAGGACCAAGAAAGTAATTAAGTTCAGACTTAGAGGTAGTGGTCATACCTTGACTTTGCTTGAATTTGCTAGAAGATTGGTGTTGTATCATGAAGATGAAGTAAACGATGGAGGATTCGAGGTACATTTTCAAGGAGGATTGCGTAGTGATGAAAACTTTAATGCTAGGGACTATTGGTTGAGCATTAGTAGCAAGGACGGGCTACATTTGTCTCAAAGTCTTGCTTCGACCATTAGGCATCCTATTTTAAGGGTGTTGCAGAAGATGATAACCTATGGGGTGTGCCAAAGAACTACATAGTATGATAAGATGCAAAGAAATAAGCTCTAGCTAATGAGCATGTTTGAAGCGATACATCAAAATGGTTATGTGAATGTGGCTTGGTTGATGCCGAAATGGCTCAAGAGGAAGGGAGTCAGAAGCCAAAGAGATAGTATGATTTGTTGTGGGCAGTTTATCACGAGGATAGCTAAGAGGATGGGATTGCTGACCGATGAGGTGCTGAATAGTTTGAGTGCACCGACTTATTGTAGAGAACTAGATGCCACCACCCTTAAGGATCTGATCGGCCCTGATGGGAGGTTGATTGTTGAGGACCCAGCACCCGGAGTGCCACGAGTTGCTATGCCTAGAGTCCCATGCCCATCTATGCAGGATTTATATGATAGGATGGGTAACATGAAGATACGTCAAGGGACGTTAAAGAGAGGATGGCCCGTAGACAGCTATACCATACTGATAGGTATACTAGACTTTTTGAGCACATGGTTGGGCACTATGGATACACATTGCGGGGAGCCTATGCACCACCAGGGTATGATGAGGAGTAGCTGGAGAATTAGGAGCGGTGTCGAGATGACACGGTTGGATTTTATGACCGTATGTGGGTCACAAGTTTTATAAACAATCATCTAAAAGAATATTATTATTATTATGATGTGTAATATGCCTCTGTTAGCATTAATTAATATTTATATTTTATACTAATACTTATGATACTTATTGTTATTATGTGTGCTCGATATTATTAGCATTGCGTATTGTTTGTATATCATTATCGCAGGAAGAAAAAGAAAAAAAGTGGAAAGATGTACGAATTCGTGTACGAAGGCTCTACACTCAGCTTTGTACGATTTTGCTGAATTCGTCATAAGGGAAGTTACATCCAATTTACTTTTCCAATTTATCTTTTCCTTGTAGATATTTCTCGGATTAGGGACAATGCTCATATTAAGTATAAGGGGAGATAAATAGGAAAACTTAATTTTCAAAAATATATACTTATTTATATTTTATTAAAAACTAGTATAGATTAAAATAAGTCAAAATGTAAAAATATATAACTTCAAATTTTTGAAGAAGGAACATTTTATTGATCACCTATAAAACAAATCTGACTCTGGATTGATAACTCTACCAGCATATTTATACCCATTATCCCAAAAATGTAAGGTTGGCCTTTAAATCTTATGAAAATATTTTTTACCTTTAGCTTTCTCGAGTTAAAGTTTGAATGCAATTGCAAGCATCATCCATCATTACGGCTGTGTATTTGTAGTTTGTCTCCTTTTCTGGAGCATTGGTATCGGTTTAAAATGTATGAGTGTGTCGGTGATTTATTAATTCTAGAACTTGCGCTTAAAATCTTTACGAGACCGCAGTGAGAACACATTCGCGTGTTATATACATTTAACTGATTAAGAGGTGACATAAATATAAATATACATATACATAATCTTTGTCAAAAAGCTTTTTAATTAAGTTATCTGACGCTTTATACGTACGAATTAAAGCACGTAAATGTTGGTATCACTATTATAATGAAGTACGAAGATAGCAAACTTCTAAGTTTGTTTGAAGTAGTGTGTTTATCCTAAGTATGGGAGGAAAGCAAGTATCCCTCAAGTGAAAGAAAATAAGGAAAAAATAATAAGCCAAAGTATAAAAAAAGAGAAGAAAGTTGGTAGATTTACAGATACGGCGGATTATGATTTTTTATAAACCTTTTTTTGACAAATATAAAAATAATAATATAACTAAATATATTACCTCTTTTGATGTTTATGTCTGGTGCTTACGCCATGTCGGAGCGTTTGAGTGACTTATGTATACCATTTACTTCACTAAATTGAGCGAGTGTGAATCAAACTTATCTCTAAAAATTCGTGAGTTGCTTTGTCGCGTTATCTTTGCTTGTTATCATTAACTTGTTTATTCTTCCACTAAAAACAAAGTAGTTTCACTTTGATTGCTTGAGGGCAAGCAATAGTTAGGTATGGGGGGATTTGATAACGCTCCAAATATACATAAAATATCCCTTGTTAATATGTAAATTATCTATATAAATATATTAAATATTGCATGTTTGGTTACTTATTTAAGTAAAGTTTGTTTCAGGACTAAAGATCAAGAAAAGGACTTAAAACGCAAGAAATATCCATCAAATACTCTAATGGGCATTAAAGATGCATCTAGAAGAGAATTAAAGGAGGAATTTGATAAAAAGAATCCAAGTGCAGCGCCCTTCTAAGGAAGCGCAGCGTACTTCCAGTTGAGGAGAGAGAATTTATTATGGAAGCCAAGTGCGGCGCACTTTTTTGGAAGTGTGGCGTACTTGGGGGTGCAGTAACTCCAAATCATAATGATATGCATTGATTCCTTGGCCTTTCACCTCCCTTCTTCCCCTCAACTGATGTGATCCTTGGGCTATAAATAAGAGCTAATTTTTGAAGTTTTACACACTCATTTACAAATTCATCATCATATCAACACACAACAACAATAATCAAGTTAAAAGGAAGTTTTAGGGAATTATGGTTGAACAAGCCTTTGTTCATCTAATTTCCAGGTTTTAATCTATCCAAGGGAGTGTTTGTAAAGTATATTTTGAAACTATAAGCTATGGTGACAGAATTTTTCATAGTTTCCGGATTTAATTTGAATATAATAAGGTGTTCTTGGGAAATTCTTATGAAATCACCATCTTTTGCTCTTGGAATCGGTATAAACCTTGTTACTCTTTTGAATATGATTCTTACTGAATTTATAATGCTTGTTATGAGTTTTGCTTCCATGATTATGGAGTAGTCGTATATGTTTGTTTGGGCTTAACATGGAATAATGGCATGAACATGCTTTAACATTATGCTTATGAATATGATCTTGATAAATTTAATGTTTGATTATCTGGATACTTGTTATATGTTTGATTAATCATATATGGTGGAAATAGGTCGAGAGACTCTACCTTTGTGTTTACATTTTGCATTGTTTGTGTATGGCAATTCGATATTAGTCTTGTGAGAATTGACTAATAAAATGTTTATCAAACTGGATATGAACACGTTTAATACTTAATCTCATGTCTAATGAACTTACTTAAGAGAATTTTATCATTATCACCTTCATACATGAATATCATGACACAGCGGATAGCGGGAAAAAGAAAGAGGCAAAGGCATTTACCTTTTACCTGATGGAAACGGAAGATATAAGTGAAAGATATGATGCACCATGTTTTGTTAACGGTTTAGAGGCATATGATGGAGAAATAAATTTGGAACACGTAAGAACCTGATCTCAAACGAGTTTGCGGTTAATTTATGTTTGGAACATGAAGTGAAGAATGGGGACAAAGTTGTTAAGAAGGAGTTGATAGTTGCTTTAAGAGGAGAGATTTACTTCGTAAAGTTTATCATCAATCCTGAGGAGGATGATATCGAACCAGGAGTAGTGCTTGGAAGATCATTCCTAAGGTTGACAAAGGGAATAGCTGACTTTGGAAACAGAATCATAACCAGTTACCCCGATCCAAAATTTTCTAATGTTGATGACTCTGATAAAGCAAATGACTCGGAAGATGACTGGGATGTTATTTTGGAAGGCATAGATTTTGAAGAAATACCAAAAATTAATGGGCTTGAGTTGCCATCATATGTTTGTAACATGAGAAAAAGTTCCAAAAATAAGAAGAAGCCGACTAAGAATTACAAAATGAAATATGATGATGAGGGACCTTCCCTTACCGTTAATCGTGTCTTAACTCGTGAAGAGATTTCAAGAGAGGAACTAGAGAAGGGTCTTTGGGAAAGAATAGTAATCCTTAATGAACCAAGGCCCATAATTGAAACACTTAAATATGGGGACAGATATATAAAAGTATTGGACACTATCTTGTTGGATAAATTAAAATTAGATGGTGAGTTAGAGCTAGAAGAAGTGGAGGCTAATGAAGAGTGTTAGCCTCAAAATATTAAGTCAAACAATGGAAGTTCATTCATTCATTATATTAGGTCTCGGTCATTAATTAATATACGTTGTAATAGGCTAGATGGGTAAACGGGCTCTTAAATGTAAGCTAACCGGTTACGTGTGTCGGGCGAAAGCCCAAGTAATCCCGAGCCCGGCCTGTAGAAATACTAAAGGCAAGTAAGCCTTTTAGTCTAGGTATAAATACCACTCTCCATGGATGGAGAGTGGAGTTGGTCATTTGTAATTTTTCATTTAGCAAGTAATCATCTCATTCTCTCTCACTTTCTCTCTCTACTCTCTCTCTCTACAATTCTTCATCATCTCCTTCCTACTTTTCTTGTTCTTAATTATGAAGTGAAGTGATTTCTTGGATCCTACATTTGGTATCAAGAGCCTCGGTTAGATTGTGTTTGTTTTGTGGTTTAATAAACTCAAAATCAAAATTTCGTGGCTTATTTTACATATAAGCTCACGTCCGAATTGTTTTGGCTTATTGGTTTGCGTTTTGCTTCTTTATTTCTTGCTCTAATCATTCAACACCTTCTTGTGTTTTCATTTTTGCTTATAAGCTCAAAATTTCGTGGCTTATTTGGTTGCTTATTTTTGAAGCTTATTTGTGATTGGCTTATCATCTTTGTGGTCCCAAACCGGTCAAATACAAAAGACCAAGATCCACAATTTAAGCTTCAAAAGATAGGGACACTTTGTTTGGTAGTAAAAGTGGTCCACACCCGATAGTGACTCCGAGCGGAACATGTATAAGGTTGAGCGGAATATGTAAGTTTAGGCCTAAGCGAAATATGCAGGTTTAGTTTAAGCGGAATATGCAGGTGAAAGTCAAGCGAAATATTACAATAACCTAAAACGAAACTCTGCCAAAATTTTTGAAAATCAAGCGAAATATGTTTGTTACGAACTCAAGCGGAATATGTTAAACCTCAAGCGAAACATGCAAGACTGAACTTCAAGCGAAATATGCAAGTTTACAGCTCAAGCGGAATATGTTTTAATTACAAGCGAAACATGATGGATTGAATTTCAAGCGAAACATGTTGACAATTTCAAGCGAAATGTGCATTACTTTCCCAAGCGAAATGTGTATCTTCTCTCAAGCGAAATATGTAATTCAATCCTAAGCGAAATATGCATTTTTCTTACAAGCGAAATGTGTAATTCTCTCCTGAGCGAAATATGCCATTTTCAAGCCAAGCAAAATATGCACACCTGCAAGCGAAATATGTCAGTTTAAGAATTTGAACTTTCAAGACATTCAATTCACAACAAACAAACCTTAATCCAAATCAATTAACATTCACGGTTTTCTATTGATTTTGTAAAATCCCGCCAAAGACACAGTTCTTTTCTCAGTTTTAATCATAGACTTGTAAAATCCCGTGAACGTTTATTGCTTTCTTTTTACCACAACTTCAATCACAACAAATCTACTTAAGATCCTACAATCATTTCTCACTTCATAATTACAGTGCACAGGATAAACTATTAGTTATTAACGGTTTTATTCAATGAAAATGCTAGGCTAGCACGCTTCTCTCCCTGATAACTTCCAGCTCTTTTTTACTTTTCGCGTATTTACTTTTTGTTAATCTCAAATTCAATCTTAAAAATACTTTAAAAACGTGACCACTTTCAAATTAAACTAATTAACACTTGCTCTTGGGAGACTCGGATTTTCACCAATTCTCTAACTACTCACGACCGGTTTCTCTGCCCCGTTATTGAGTTTGTTAAAGTTAGACGGGTTTTATAAATTTATAAAAACTTGAATATAATATATTTTAAAAATAAATAATACGCATCTAGTTTTTGGCGACATTACCGGTGAGCTAAAAAAATTTAGTATATAATGTTTTAAATTTTCTGTTATATTAGTACTTTTCATTTTGTTAAATTATATTCTGATAGTTTGTCTTCGTTTATGTTTCAAAAATAGGAGATGATGTATATATCTAGCACGTCAGTATAGAGCAATACCTAGCTTTGATTCAAGATGACATCAGGACGGGCGTGGTGATGAAAACCCAAAATTAGAATTGACGTATCGAAATTCAAAATCAATAGAAGCTTTATGAAGGTATTAAGAAAAAACTTTTTGCAGGTACTGGTGAGATGAAATCATGTCTTAAGGAATATGTGCGGCGGGTATTAGATGTATCGTAGATTTTTTTTCTCATTTCCACTTCCCTAGGGTGTCACTACACGATGCCATTATGGCTTAGAGTATTTCTTATTACCTTAAAGGGGGCCCTTTGATGAGTGGAAAAAGGCTTTAGCAGGATTTGTATCAATATTTAGGATCTTTGTTAGAATAGAAAATTTATCTGGCAATATTGTTACTTTTAAAAATACCAAGAAATTAGAATGATCCGCGAATTTCAAACAAGAGGATGTACGAGAGACATCTTCACCCCCCCTACAGGGAAAGGTTACATTGCATCTGCTGGTTTACAATACCCTCAACTCGATCCTAAACAATTCATCAGAAGGTTCAGATCTTCTTACACGGGATTAGACATCTCTACCTGCAAAATGTGCTCGACTCTATGTAGGGTTTCATATACTCTGATGACACCAACGCAAGACCCTTTAAATCTTACTAACCAAGCCATCGGCAGCATATATTCACATCATTCACATAATTGGTATGATGAAAGAACCACTAAGGAAAAAATCAACGACAGCCCAGATAAAATTGATGACATTCAAGAAAGTTTCAAAAAGGCACATCCTACTATGGAATGTCCTCTCAAAAAAGAGGACGAGGCAGTTGAGCAGAGTAAGTATATAAGATCCTTGAAGGAAGCCATCATCAAATTCTATGAAGAATCAATTAAAAAATAGGCTGCGGATGATGAATGGATTAGGAAGTCCATCAAAAATAGGGAATCAAACATAAAGGCACTACAAAATACGACAAAGAACCTGCAGGAAAAAACTTATCAATTAACCCAAACAGTTCTCACTAATATAGGAGAAAAAGGAACAACAATAGGTAAGTGAAACATGAAGGAGCCGGTTCCTCATGACTTACCACCTACGCTGTTTTTAGAACATTTGAAGGAACAAATAGGTAGCCCTTACAGAACTCGCGAAACTGTTTGCATGATTGAAAATCCTGAGGAAATTCACAAAATAGAGGCTTAGGAGGATGAAGGGGACATAGATGATGGTTGGGACATTACAGTTATGGATGTAAAAAGGCTTAGGCAATTTTTCACACCTACCATACACACTTTACCCAACCTTGAACCTGTGGTGCAACCGTATATGCCACTAGGACCAGTCTATGATAAAGAGAAAATTGTAAGGGAAGAGGAATAGGATTATGATATTCCTCTACATGATGACGTGATGCCACCTTTGACCCCTCAGACAGTTCACATCAAACCGCCCGATGATGATTATGTAGCACCGGCTACTAGTCCTACTTTGGATGCAATTGAATGAATTCGGGGAGGAGTGTTTTGATATTACCAGGGTTGCTAATAAGGCAAATGGTAACCCTGTTAAAGATGTACAGGAGCTCTCAGATATTAAGACATATGATTATAAGACCTTCATTCAGAAATTACTACACCAAGTAAGCCAATTATCACACAAAACTGGTATGACAAAAAAGGAAATGAAATCTCATCAACAGTATGTGTCTAATCTATCATTTCCCTACCCAGTGCAAATTTACACCCTTATGGTGTTCACTACTACTCTCTCTCGCACTTGATTTCAAGTGAGGGGAAGAACACCCTATTACTTGTCAAATAAGGGTGGAGTCAAGCTCATGACTCAAACAAAAACAAGCGCTTCATGAGAGGCACCTCATGCCTATCTTTTTATGTTTCATCTCTGCATATTAGTTGGTTTGTTTGTTTCTAACTTTGTTTTACAGGTTCCAGCAGCTAGGAGGAAAATTTCAAGACCGTCTCGACCTATAATTGTGTGGTAACAATGCTGATATAGCATCAGTTACGGCGTAACATTTTGGTTACGCCGTAACATCTTTAATTACGGCATAACCACAGGGGTTACACCTTAACCTCTTTCTATAAAACCTTAAAATAAAGTTTTAACGTGTTGCTAAACCTTGTATATCTAAATGAACTTTGTGAGTATGTTCTCTGGAAACCCTCACGAGACTTCACTCGTACACTTGGGCCACCAAGTGGTTTAAAAGGCTTGTTGCATATGCTAAATGCAACCGTGATTCCTACGAAAGTGAGTTAGGTTTGTATATTTATCATTGAATGATTTTATGCTATTAGTTTGTTTTAGTGATCACAGGGGAAAATGAGTTTTGCTCAAAATGGAGATTTTTTAGATTTCTCCACCAGCTTATTACATTTCATATGTTCAGAAGCAAAGCTCTAAGGAGTTACTTGTTCAAATTCTACTTTTCCTGTTTATTTCATTTTCTTAATGTACAATAGGAACATTGTACAAAACAAGTAGGGAAGGGAGTAGAATTATCACTTGACCTATTCTTGCCTTTGATTTTCTAGTTTTCTTTGAAAAATGATGCCGATTATAAAAAAATTGACATATTTTTCTTACTAAACTAGAATTAATCTTTGTCGAATGCACATTAACCTTTATTATTACTTGGTGGGGTTTAAGCCTAATGTTCCGTTTTCATCTCATTATACAAAAATCCACCAAAATATTGAGTGTGCCGGTAGTATTGTAGACTTTAGAACTTGGCTTGTACATCATCTCGAGACCTAATTGATTAGCAGTAATAGATGGTTTAAGAAGGCAACATTTAGGAATTCACCCAAATAGCCTATATGTGTGTTTTTATCAACTTGTTACACTGACTTGTCGACCTCCCGTGTTAAAAACCCTCGTGTTGCACTCATCATTAGTGCAAAATACCCCTAGATCACCCTTGTTTAGCCAATCTATGTTTTCACCTATTATTATATGTTTCGTTACACCATTTTGCCTTAGCCAACCCTGTAGTCTATATTTATCCTTGTGTTGAAATTTATGGATACCTAATTCCATGGTTCAGGAAGATGGTTCGAAGATTGGCACTTTCATTGAAGATGTGTTATTATGATCATGGAAGACCCCTCGGTATTGTTACTTTCGATACTATTTATCTCAAGTGGGGGGATATGTTATTTATGTCCAGGAGTATTGTAAAAATAAAAATAATAAAAAAAGGTGGTATAACTATAAGCCACCTAATGTGATAACTCTTAAGGTTGGTTACGTATTATAAAACCAACTAAGTAAAAAGGTGGTGCAACTATAAGCCACCTAGTGATTTTGAGGATGGTGCAACTATAAGCCATCCGATGTTATGAAGAATGGGTTAGCACGCTTCGCAAGATCTCATTATTAGCTAACCCATTATGATGATATGATCAAGGTTTTGCACTTGAAGACTTGGACTATGGATGAATAGTAGCCGGTTATGGATACCTTAGATTATATATGACTATTTGTTATGTGTATTTATCTTAACACCAATTAAATATGTATTCCATGCCTATCCTAACATTTATATCACCCAATAAACCTGTGTTATGTCACTCATGTTGCCTTTAAGAATTGTTTAGACCCTAACTCTAACTAGTGCAGATTTGTGTACTCTCCAAGCTTACGATAGAATACATACTATGAATATGCAGATGCGTGATCACCCCGAAAATAAACACTTAGACTAGTTGAGAGTTGAGTGATTTTTTATCCCCTTTTCGTGAGGTGTTCGGTTTTGATGTTTCTAGCATAAGTCTTTTATAAATTCATTTCTTTGAGTTAAACCAGAGAAATCTTTTTATAAACTATTCTAACCAGTCTACTTGAGGGCAAGCAGAAGTCAATTGGGGGGATATCTGATAACATCAAATATTTGATACTTTTTAGTGTCAATTTTCCCCTAAAAATACTTGCCATTGTCTTATAAATACTTGAATTCGATACTTTAACATTATTTCATTATTTTTCGAGTAAAAGGCCAAGTATTGTGACAAGAACACGGGAAAAAGGACGTAAAAAAAAAGAAAACATGGATTCTGTACTAGACATTTACGGCTGATGACATAAAATAACTCTATTTTTAATAGCATCATTTATCCCATGTAATTTAACCCATTTTGTATAATTATTGCAAAGAATTGTTACTTAAATCATTTATATTTGAGAATTGTAGTAATTACAGAGTACTTGTGAAAATATTAGCAAAAGGCACGATTCTAGAGCTTAAATGAAGATATTTTGAAGATTTACTATTCTGACTACCAATACGCCGTATCCATCAAGGAAGATACGGCGTATGGTGCCTGCACTAACCAAAGACCACAAAGGAAAGAAGATCAATACACTGTATCCAGAAGATGTCAATACGCCGTATTAAAGATATAGTATGTGAATAATTTGGAAGATATCAAGCGTGGTCCCTACTCTAAGAAACTCCAATACGCCGTACCCAATCCCTGTTGATACGGCCCGAATCGTAACGCTAAAAATTTTTTTTCCAAAGACCCTAAATATACAAAACTAAAAAACAAGTTTTAAGTGTGCTAAATCATATTCTCGATACCTAAACCACAAAAGTTGATTTTTAGGAGGAGAAAAAGAGCAGAAGAGGTCTTGCAACGCATTCCAATCCATAGAAGACAACATGTAATTTCTTATACTTTTGTAATCATTCAGTTTTAGTATCATCATTAACTCCGTTTAGTTTTACCGTGGCTAAAAAAACAATTACCTTGTATTAATTATGATGTTTAAGGCTAATACCATTTGGGTATTAGCATTATTATGAAGATTTGAATGTTAGTTTTTTTATATCCGATGCTTAAGTATCATTGCATCTTGTTTATTTAACCAAGTTCTATACTAATGTTTACGTGCTTTTGTATGCGACATATCATTCAACTGTATCTAGTGATACGGACCAAGTAATCTAGATTTCGGGATAGCTCTCCATATAGTGGTTTATACATCGAGAATCATAGGATCACAAATATTGTCCCCTAAAATCCAGTGCCTAAGGATACGCTTCTGTCTTAACTAGTTAACCGGAAATTGCCTTTGGTTTATTGAACATGTTGACTAGTAGGTGAATCTAGACAATTCAACAAATAATGTTCTGATTCCATTGGATAGTTGGACAAGTGGACTACTAGAGTATAAATTGCCATTAAGCAGTAAGTGGGTAAAGTCTCTATGAGCTAGGGTTTAACAAGATTACCATTGCTTTAATCCCTAAGATAGATTATAATCAGCAAATAAGGATGCTTTATGCGGATGCTTTAATTGTGACAGAATTAATGTGTCTAGGTCTTAGGATGAAGTCCCGCCTAAGTCTAAGAATGATATGCCTCTTCGAGATAAGTAATCATTGCACTGAATAAACAAATCAACTTCTAATCGGATTAATGATGGCTAATACCGTTTTCTATCATAAGGCTCAACCGCCCTTTTATCTTTTGTTAATTTGCTTGTATGGGTTAAAGTGTCTTGAATTGATTGTAGTCACCAACAAACTCGTTCTAGTCTCTCAGGCTGAAAACCCCCCTTTTACCTGTTAGAATTAGGATTAGAACTAACATAGGATTAGAATAGGTTTGACTTAGATTAGAATTAACTTAAATTAGATAACCAAAATATAAATAAATTAAGAGATTTAACCTTGCTTCAAGTGTTCGACACCCTACTTACCACGAATCTACCATCGACCGGGTACACTGCCCGTTAAAGTGTTGTTTTTGGTTAAGTCAGAAAAATATAAATTTAAAACTTGAACAATCATAAATAAACACCACATAACGACACATCAACGGCGTAACCCCTACGATAGTGTTACGCCGTAACCTATTTCAAGAAAGACACGTCATCAAATACTTCTTTACGGCGTAACACCACATAGGGTTTACTCCATAACAGTTAATTATGGAAGATAGTGCAGCTAAGTCATCATTACGACATAACATAGACATTGGGTTATGCCGTAAAATTATTTCTGCCTACGATATAGAAGTCTAGTCACCATTACTGCGTAACATGGGAAAAAGGTTACGTCGTAACACATTTTGGCTTAAAATATGGAAACCTGCGTCAAGGACTTTGCAGCGTAACACCTTAAATGGTTATGTCGTAAAGTATTCAAAGATTATAAATAGAGGCCTCATTCAGACACTTCGACATCAACCATTCCATCACAGATCTAAGGGGTGATCAAGGCCTTTATAGCTCGAAGAATTCCACAAGAAGTCCAAGGGAGATCACACTTAATTTACTTTTGTATTTAATCGTTCATAAACCACTCCTGTAAGAATTATGAGTTTTCCATCCATGATTATCTTTATTAATTCTTGCTTTGTTGTTGCTACGAGCGGCTAAGCACTTCAAGTGTTGGCCTAGTCATGGATCTACTATTGTTATAATGTTCGTTTCCTGTTAGATCATGGTTTCATTGGATATCCTTTTGACTATCATGTAACCCTGGGTTTTGGTAGTATTACGGGTGGTTTAGATCATGTTAATCATGTTATTAGATTACCACTTAAACATAGGATTAGCAGGGTACTAGGGAAGGATGATCTATATAACCCTAGTGTAGGAACTAACCCTGTTACCGCCTCTATCACCTAATATACTTAAAAGCACAGGAACTCTTTCAGAGAGGGTTAATAATCTGCATAGGTTATTAGACTAGTTTTGAGGATATTTGGGATTAATCACTATGACCTGGTTGCCCTACCTTCGTGACTTTCAGGGGATTCGGGATCACAGGAATTATAGGGCAGACTAAAGATATCTATTCAAGTCTGTCGACTTTAGAAACCACTAATGAAACCATGGTGTAACATTGCACAGGAAAACATAGTTATAACGGTAGTAATGAAATGGCTAGGCTAGCACAATTCTCCCCCTGATAACTTCTATCTCTTTTACTTTTCGCATATTTACTTTCTTGTTAATCTCAAAATCAATCTTAACACTACTTTAAAAACGTGACACTTTCAAATTAAAACTAATTAACACTTAGCTCTTGGGACGCCCTCGAATTTACCATCTCAACACTACTCACGACTGGGTTCTCTGCTTGTTAGTGCGTTTGTAAAGGTAAGACGAGTTTTATAAATTTAAAACTTGAATAAAATATATTTTAAAATAAAATACGCATCACGTTTTTGGCGCCGCTGCCAGGGAGCTAAAAAAAGAAGTATTAATTTGATTTCTTGTAATTATTTCCATTCTCT